>JZKD02S1033404.1:434165-446774 GCA_000966675.3 Picea glauca | reverse complement strand
ATGTCCTACTTGATCACATCTCCAACACCTTGTGGTGTTATATAATCTTCCATTATATCTCCTTTCATAAGATCTACATTCAAAAGCTTTGTGACCATATCCATTACATGAATAATAGTACCCATGAAAAATACTTTCATACCTTTTCCTTGGTGTCCCAAGAATAGCTTCTTGATGTCTTACTTGCTTTGTTCTTTTGAAATTTTCTTTGCCTTGTGTAGATGGTTTCTTTGAAACATTGTCTTCCTTCTTTGATGTGCTTACCTCATGCTTCTTTGAGGTGCTTTCTTCAGCATGTGTATCTTCTCCTTTGTATCCAAGACCTGATTTATCACATTATGATCTTTGACTTTCCAAGATCTCATCCAAGATTCGTGAGCTATTCAAGAATTTTTTTGACTTTTACACCTTCTTTCTAGGTTCAACAATTTCAACTTCTAGCTTACAACATGTCTCTTCCTTTTCATTTATTTGAATCTTCAATAGTTCCTCTATTATTTTGGCTTCTTCAATTTGGGACTTGAGATGAAAAATGGTTTCAAAACTTTTGCTAATATTATCATCTACATTCATATCTTCTTTTCCATCCTTTAGTCTTGTGATCTCTTCTTCCTTTTCTTGTAATTGAGTCTTATTGCTCTCTTCTTGTTCCTTGATCATTTCTTTTAACTTCAAGATGTTCCTTAGACTCCTTCTAAGAAACTTCTTAGTGTTATATGAAAGATAGTTATAGTGTGTATAAAAATGATCACTTCTATACAATTTCCTTTTGTAGTTCTAATAGATTTTCTTCTATTATTTCCATGGGATAACTATCATCAAACTTTACACAAACTGTTTCTAGATCATCTTCTTCACTTGAGAAAAATTCAACATCATCACATTTTGAATCATTGCAATCAAGAGTCTTTGGAGATTCTTTACCTTCAATATCTTCCTTCTTGCCAACATCATCACATGATTCTTTTCCTTTATTTGAAATGTCTTCAAGATCCTCCTTTGTGTTATCATCACTTGATTCTTTATCTTCACTTGAAATGTTTTCAAAATCACATTTAGAAATAATGCATTCAATAGTTTTTCGAGATTCTTTACCTTTAGTGATCTTGATGGAGTGATCTTCCATATCTTCTCTCTCCTTCTTGCTTTGATATGTTTCCTCTAGCTTTAGCCATAGATCCTTGGCGGAAGTGCATTGTCTCATGCTCTCTTTGATAGGGCTTGAGAGTCCACTAATAATGGTCTTGAGAGCCAATTCATCATTCTTCTTTCCTTCTATTTGAGCTGCAAACTTTGACTTGTTCTTCAATGAAACTGATCCACCAATGGCTTCCTTCCAAATAGTTGCTCCCATTGTCTTCAAATGTAATCTCATCTCTTTTCTCCAAGTAGAATAGTTTTCCTCATCAAGGATTGGAACTTCATCATCCATTTGTGTCTCTATGGATCTCCTTCAACCTTGTTAAGGCTTGTAGTGAAGGCCCACTCTGATAGCAATTGTTGGACACAACTACTACACTTAGAGGGGGGGTTGAATGAGTGTGGGGATATTTTTTCCAAAAGATTCCCTCTGTACAAAAACTCCTTAGTTAACTTTCAACATTTATTCATTACCCATTGTTGTCATTTATAACTAGTTAGATGAGAAAATATATCAGCAATACATCATCATCATCAAATCATTACTACAAGGAACACAAAGAACACAAGATGTATGTACAATTTTTCTTTTTATTATCGACAACAATCCGAGGGTTTATCAGCAACAACTTAATAGATTACAACTCTACAAGATAACCATCTATATAATGCAAGAATCATCTTACACCCTCAGCACCAACTGAGATGAGGCAACAATCCTCAATAGATATCAATCTGTCAAAAGGTACATGACCTGTCAGTAGTGCAGCCAGCGTGTGCACATGCCCTGGCTCACTACAGCCCACATATGCACATAGTTAGTGTATACAACAACCTACGCATACCTTCTAAGATATTAGGGTTTGTTCTTCAATATCAACTTAAATTCTATACAATCAATATATCATTCTCTTATGTCTATGACTATCCAATCCGACCACCAGCTAGTCACAACACATCCAAGCTATCCAATAGCTTGCTCATGCTCCACAACAAATCAATATGAATGATATCTCAATCATGTATAAACAACTAGTATAACATAGCAATCATGTCACCACTGAATCACAAGAGTATTGATCACTCCATCAACCAAATCATCCAAACTGAACCATATCATAGAATCCATACCAAGAATGCCCTAAGCATTCACAATACATCAAACAATAGTATCCATCAAGACAATAATGTAACCATACTAGTGTCTCAGTGATAGATATGAGCCCATATAATGCAGATATGGAACCTGCCTCATCATCCAAGAGCTTAACACCAACTCAAACACAAATCTCCATGGTTTTATCCACTATATGCTCCCTATACACAGTCAGCCCGTGTATACCTTCAATGCATACGCACCCTATACATAGACAACCTGCGTATACCTCAGAAACTAGGGCTTCTGAAGCTCCAAGAACTTTTTCTTCAATATCTATGACATTGCCGAAACTTTGATGCGTCCATGAAATCCTCCTCTCAGTCTCTTCCTTAGAATAGATCTTCAATCATGCTCAAGAGATCCACACCAATAAGAAGCTCTCCATCAATACTCCAAAATATATTCTCACAAGAAGCTCTCCATTGATCCACAAAAATGATATTATGCTAGAGTCCATAGCTATCTTATTTATACTTTCATCCTCTAGGTCACTTAACCCATTTCTAGGTCACTTTAACCTATTTTCCTTATTTTAGGGTTAACCACTTTCCATAAATAGAAAGTTCTCCAATATTTATCTTTAAAAATTCCTTCTTGATTTTATCACCTTACTTTATTATTTAAATATTCCACCTTGACTTTCTCACTTGACTTTATCATTTAAATAATGATTTCTTATTTTAGGTCACTTTGACTTCTTTGACCTTGGGGGCTTCAAGCCTTCATATGGTGGTCCTCCAACTTCATAAGGCCATAACTCTCAAACTGTGAGGATTTATGTGACATTCCACATACCACCGGAAATGGCATGACAAGCACTATCCATATAGGATAGTTTCACCAACAACTTCATTGATATTCATCTCATTAGTCCACATACAATCATGGGTCCTCACAACCACAACTCAACCACAAAGCGTCTTCCCGTGAGGGATTTCACCATAAGGGGACCACTTTGGAGTTCATCCATTTGTGCACCTTATCAATCATGATAAGACAATAATGAGTCATCAAATGATGCATAATATATCAAAGAATCCATCTTCATCATGTATCAATGACAACTCATTGATCCATCTTCATCTATCCATCATATCAATGATCCATCTTTATCAATTGGTTTCCACTTTGACATCTATCATTCTCATCAAGGACTATGCATATACATTGTTCATCAATCATCAATCAATCACTTGACATGAGTCAATCACTTGACATCAATCAATCAAACCATTGGCATCAATGACAACATGATCCAACAATCTCCCAAATAATCAAACCAGTGGAAATAATGACAACATTATCCAACAAGAACTATATGGATAACTCTTGTTGTTTACCTACAATCTCATTATCTTTGAAATTAAAATATACTATCCATGGAGAATTTTCACAAGGCGGATGGAATTCATTTTGGCTACAGGGGAAAAGGTTTCATTATAGTCAATTCCCTCAACTTGGTAAAATCCTTTGGCAACTAACCGAGCCTTGTGTCTTTCAACACTTCCATCTGATGCATACTTAGTTCTGTAGACCCATTTACATCTGACAAGTTTTCTTCCTTTTGGAAGAGGTACAAGATCCCAAGTATTGTTTTCCATTAAAGAACGATACTCTTCATTCATTGTTGTATCCCAATGTAGATAACCCCAAGCTTCTGCAAATGTCTCTAGATCATGAGTCTCTTAAAATTGAGCCAAAAGAGAAGAGGCTCGTTGGAACTATGAACGTGTTCGACGCTGATCTGAAGGATCACCGAAAAGACCACCAGCTGCTTCTTGTGTTGAATGGACCCATCTAGGAAGCGATGGAACTGGTGTTGGTTTAGGTTCAAAGGAATCATCTGGAGGAAGGTGAGAAGGTGTAGGTTGATTGTCATCCTCATTGTCATCATTTGAAGAAGAAACTAGAATAGGAACATAAAAAGGCACAAACACCGAAGATGGCTTGCAAGCTGAAGAAGGCACAAACATCGAATTAGGCTCACAGGCCAAGATATTTTCATCAAATTTAACATCTCTTCTAATAATAATTTCATTACAATGTGGTTGAAGAAGTCTATAACCTTTGGCATCTTCAGAATAACCAAAAAATATACATTTCTCACTTTTAGGCTGCAATGATTTCCTTTTCTCATCAAGAATGTCAACCCATGCTATACTACCAAATGCACGGAAGTGACTTACATTTGGTTTAATTTTAGTTCAAGCTTATTCCAGTGTTATATTTTTAAGAATCTTTGTGGGAGTGGGATTGACTATGTAATTTTCAAAGTTGATTGCTTCCACCCAATACTTTAGACTTAATCCCTTATATTGGATCATACAATTAGCCATTTCTTTTAATGTATGGTTCTTTCTCTCAGCAACACCATTTTGTTTTGGTGTATATGGAACAATGTGTTGCATTTGGATGCCCTGTGTAATGCAATAACTTGTAAAATTATTGTTCACATATTCACCTCCATTATTTTTTCTTAACTTTTGAGTTTTATGTCTAGATCGGTTTTCTACAAGGGCCTTGTAGGCCAAAAACTTCACTCTTAAGTTTTAATAAGTAAACCCAAGTACGTCTGGAAAAATCAGCAATCAAAGTTAAGAAATACTTGCACCCATAAAAACAAGGATACGAAAGTGGACCACACAAATCACTATGAACAAGTTGCAAAGGGCCCAAAGTGTGCCACAAGGAATGTTTGTCAAAACTATCCTGATGATGTTTCTTAAGAACACAACCGACACAAACACCATCTCTACATGAAACAGGAGGAAGAGCAATCGCCATCTGTTGATTACATAGTTGCTGCAATGAGAAATAGTTTAGATGACCAAACCTCTCATGCCAAATTTTGCTCAAGTCATATCTATGAGCAGCAAAAACTGATGAAAAAGATGATGACCCAAAGTTGTCAAACTTTTACAACCTGGTAATATCATCAACAATTAAAGTTGCAAGAACATGATTAGGATCTTTTAGATCCTTGATTACAACTTGGTGAGGTGAAAACTCTACGGTTTTACCTTCACCTGAATGAGTGATTTGATATACTAATAGAAGGTTACAAGAAATACTTGGAACACATAATACGTCATTGAAATGACCAGTATCTACTTGAACTGTTCCAGATCCTACAACACTAAGAGATCTGTCATCACCAACAAATATTTTCTTGGTGCTACATTCATTTAGAGAAGAAAATATGTCTTTTTCCTTAGCCATATGAAAAGATTCTCCGGAATCAATAAGCCACTCATTAGAAGAAGAAGAGGTAGAAGTTGTATTGAAGGAGAAACCAGAAGCGGAGAGTGCATGTCCATGAGAAGAAGAAGAGGAAGTAGTACAATCAATATTGATGTTGTGCTTCTTCATTGCTGCTTCTAAAGCTGCCATCTTCTTGAAACATTTGGACTCATCATGACCATCTTTATCACAAGAGTTGCAATGCCTGTCAGTCTTCTTATTTTTATATTTTCCTCCTTTGTCTCCATTAGGCATTGAACCTTTCTGAGCGGGTTTGGGACCCTTATGTTGCTTGTTGTTGTAGCGAGGATTTTTCTTCTTGGGATACTTGGGTTTATCTTTCTGTTGGGCAACTAAGACTTTGTTGGAGGTACCTGTAGTGTTGATCACTTCAAGTTGTATAAGCTTATATTCCTCTCTAATTAAAGCAACACAAAAGGACTTGAGAGTGGGGTTTTTTATAAGCTTTCCATAGAGCCTATCTCATGGCATAAAATCTAGATACAAACAAATAATATGCACTACCTAGCTTAGAAAGAATAAGATAGATGCAACACTCTTCCTCCATGTCTATCTCACATTCCTCACATAAAATTCTGAGTGTTTTAAACTTAGATAGATAGTCTCCAAGGAAAGAAAAATCACTTGGAATTAAGTTTAGTACTTTATTTTGTAATTGTTGTGCTCGAATAATATTGAGTTTACCAAATACAGATTCAATCTTTTCCCAAGCTTCATTGGGGTCATCAATTTCTTTAAGGTGAAACCTTAAATCAGGAGAGATGGACATTCCGATTAGTCCACGTGCTTTGTCACTCCTATTAGCCTATTTCATTTTCTTATCATCATCAGTGGGTTGTTTTTCCTTTCCCAAGGTAATCTGGTACAAGACTTTACTTCTTAATAAATATTCCATATGATATTTCCATTGGAAGTAGTTTTTGTTGGTAAGAAAGAGATTACTTGTAGAAGCCATATTAAATATGCAAATAATATGGATTTAAAAACTGAAACTAATGATCTGGATGGAAATATCTCGAAAAGTTATGCGGTTTTAAAATAAACAACACTGAAAACGGACTTCAGATGTGAGAGGTTTGCCCTTTTAAAAAAATGCATAAACGGTAACCAAGAGACCACGTGATAGTGTAAGTTTCTTTATGAAGTGACCCACTTTTATAAAGAGAAGTGGGGATCACTTTTACAATAAAGTTACTTTATAAAAGAAACGTTGCATGAAAAATAAATAACTTTAAAATAAAATATTAAAACTACTTATAGTGATTCACTTTTATAATTGAAGTGAAATACACTTTACAATTTGAGCATGAACTTTTTCAAAAAAAAATAACAAAAGAGAGACTTGAATTCAAGACCTTTTACTTAATAAGACAACTTTTAACCAAATATTCTAGAAAAACATATTGTATTTTTTAGGAAGAGGATTGTTGTTGTTGTTGTTGAAGACGTCCTCGGAGAGCGTGCTAAAAAAAATCTCTTTTCAAAAAAAAAAAAAAACTCGCTTCTCGATGACAACAAGGGTTACATCTCGGTTAGTTTACCTAGAAGATGCACCTTTTCCTATATGTTTTTGATTTGTCGAGATCACATAGGGCGCAGGGAAAAGAGAATACACATATCTAAAAGAGTAGCAACCCAGAAATAAATAATACAAAACCGAAATATAACCAAAATAATACTCTGCAATTTAAAAAAAAAAATGCGTATACAGGCTTTATACCTCCGGATCTGACTGAAATGGTTGTTTCTTGGGAAAATGTTTTTTTAGAGTGAAACGAAAAGTGTTCCTAAATTAAACGAGCGCTCTGGATGAAATGGAACAATCCTCTCATCCAAAAAATGTATGAAAATGGCATAAAATGGAGATGAGGCAACTCGTCTTCACAATCTCGATCTACAACAACAACAGGTCTTCAAACAAGGTCTGATACCATGTTTGACAATGCAGGTATTCCAACAGAGAATGAAAAACTTCAGTAACCACTCACATAACTAGATCAAAGATCAACACACAGATGTTTTCATGTGGTAAAACCCCTACGGGGAAACATCCACTGCCCTAGCCAATGCGGCCACTTGGAGTAGTTTATTAATGCAAAAGAAAAAGATTATAGAGAGATTTTACAAGAGATTTTCTCACAATCGATCATCGGAAAATGACCCTCCATGCTCTTTAAATAGAGATCATGGACCAATCGGGTGTTAAGCCACAGATCAATGGTCGTTAATATCGAAGAGAGTATGAACCGTCAGATCACTCTATGTCGGGAACATATCATGACCATCGGATTTCCTAACTACAAATGCATGCTAATGCATACTAAATAAACACACTAAGAAACACACTTTTACCTAACGACACATTAGACCAAATAGATCTTAACTAAATCCTAAGTGTCTAAATATCCTAACAATATTTGGCATGAGATGAACCTCTCCTTGCAAATTGAGGGGACTTTTGTGAAACCAATTCTTTATTTTGGAACCTTCTCCCTTTAATGTAGACTGAAAACCTTTTATTCGGCTTGGTGGGGAAGGAGAAATATCACCACAACATGAAAGAAAATATTCAATGGAGTCATCATAAATATATTTTTGTAATTATGGAATGTTTTTAGTGGACTTTCCATGGCATCTTTCTTCAAAATCTAGATTTTTAATAATAGAGTTGCCAAGGATCTCATCCTCTTGAATCTTGGATGGTTCTTTGATTCTCCAGAAAACGGCATAAAAACTTGTTCCTGAAACTACAATAACATATCTTCAAGCCCATCTTATGTTATTTGAACAAGGTTTTCAAGAACGTGTTTCATATTAAACCATTCAATGACAAATTTGTTATATCTCTTTCTAAGACTTGAACTAGACAACTTCTAGTTTTTCAATAATATCTGATCCCTAAAAAAAGGTATCGAATTTCTTTAAAATCAATTTTTCTCCCTAGTGGAGTTGCCAAAAAATTTGATCTATTTTCCTATTGAGGACAAGAGTCAAACTCATAGAGTATTCTTATAGAAAAGTTGTTAAGATCCCCTCTTTGTTTTTATAGAGGTGGTACTCCTCTTTCTCACTTATATTTTCAATATACTTATTCAAAAAATAAATTTAAACATTCATATCATCTACACCTATGAGTGGACCAGGTGGTAAAATAACTGAAAGGATAGCAGATAAGTTATAGTAGAAAAATAATAACCTTAATTGAAATATACATGATAACGACATCCATTCCATCAAATCTGTTCATTTGAGCAATGAGGAAAAAGATTTGAATCAAGACTCATAAGACAAAAAATAGATTGGTGGTCCAAAAACATAGGCCTTTAAATGATTTCATTCATTTAATATCACAAGATGCGTAGGAGAAACATACTCGAGACATCACACTTATATAAAAGTCATAAACCACAAAATTTATGAACTCTTGGAATAACTCTCTATGAAAGTCTTCAAAATTATATTACACATAGATTGTTCAAGTTCTAATAAAATGTTTTCCTAAAGAAAAACATAATACTCCTGATACTTAAATGGTAAAATGAATGTGTTCATCCAAATGGACTCAAATGGGGCTCCATTGGACAAAATATAGTAGCAACAAGAAAGAAATCGGGGATTGAATTTACTAGTAAACAATAAACCAATGAAGCTGGATGATCACATATTTGGAAGAAAAAAGGAAATTAATGCTTCGAAAATGAGTGTACTCACAAAAATGAAAGTGGACTGATGGATAGATGGATCTCTCCCACTAACGAGTCTTTGATAAGCCTTCATATATATAACTAGAACTTGATTTTTTCAGTTCAACTGCTTCTTGGATTAGTTATCTATTTCAGCAAACTCTTGAGCCATTATTCGATATACTCTTTTAATGATAAGACTATTATGTTATGCTTCACACATAGTGAAAATATCTCATCTTCCTATATAATCTTCTCTTCATCTTCTTGGAACTACTTTATGGTTAGGGTTTTTCCCCTTTGTGAAATGAAATATTAGGTCCCTTGGTACATGTGAATTTAGATATACATACCTCTAACTTGGACCCACTTTAGAGGTTAATAGATTTCTTTTAGTAAACCATTCTCCAAAAATAATTTGTTGCTAAGATAGAAACAATCATGACTATATTTTAATTTTTAGGGTGTGATAACTATAATTATAGCCATAGAAATAATTTCCAAGTTGTTCTTCATGTCTCTAGCTTTCCAACGAGCTCTCATTTTCTCAATTTGGAATTTGGTAACTCAAGTCATGGCCTTTGGAAGATAGGCACTCAACAACCATTGATTTGTTCTCCACATGAATCATTGGTCCTTGATTTGCAAAAATTGCTTATTTATCCCACATGCATGGTGAGAGGGTACTCATAACACATTTATGAATAAATGGCCTCCATATTGTTTGTGTGTGAAGTGGAGAGAGCCATGGAACCCTTTGTATCTTGTCACCCAAGGATAGGTCCACTTCACTACCACATGTCCACATGTGATAGATCCACTTCACTGCCACATGCCCAATTGTGCCAAAGAAGGGGGGAGGGGGATAAAACTTAGAAAAAGAAATGATAAAATAATTAAGTTTTTGGATTGTGTGGAGAAACTCCACATGTAACACTTATTAAATATTAGTAAATGACTAAGTAAATGAGGATGTGGAGAAGGAGTAATTTGGTAATTGAATAAGTAAAGGAGGAGGTGGAGAAGGAGTAATTTAATAAACTGGCTAAGTAAAGAGGAGGTAAGATAAGGAGGTGAGGGAAGTAATGCAAGGGTAGAGTAATTCTCTATTTTTTATTCTATAAAAAGTTGGACAAAGATAACATATAAGGTTATCCAATGAGAGGATGATCACAACAAAATTACCTCTTTTTGGCATTCTTTTTATTGTTATAATTTTGAAAAAAGAAATCATCCCCGTTGGCCTTGCTGAAGAAGAACCAGAACATCATAAATTGATTATGAATTCTTAAATACTTGTTGTCTCTTCATATCAATAAGTGACGATCATCTGACACTTTCCAAATTTTAAAATTTGGTCTCCACTTGATTAAGTATGAATTCAAATAACTCTAGTTTATGGGTGATAAGAAAACACATCAAGGATTTGTCATATGCATCAAACAAATACACGACATAGGTTTCCTTCTAAATTTTTTGTTTCACTAGATGTATTCCAACACTCTTTTTTTCACTTTTAGGATTTTCTATACAAATTCCTTGTGGACTTTTTCACCACACAAACCTTTGGGTGCTATGTTTTTCAAATTCTATTTAATTTTTGTACTGGTCCATCTCTCTATGATATAATGCCCAATGCCGGTCACCTAGCCTATTTCTATGATTTCAATACCCACATGAAGGTTACTTCTAGCTTTAGTTGAAGCATGTTACATGGTACTTATTTGTAGTTACATGCCTATATTACTTATATCTCCGAAAAAACATTTCATTTCAACTTGCCAGATAGTGTATAGTGACAACATTTTTTCTTAAGCACTTAGCATCTTAAGAGGCTACTCCCCAGACTTAAGAGGCCATATTTTGATTTTTATAATTAAAAATGGAATCAAACGGATTTAGATATTTTATTTTTTATTTTTTATAATATATTACTTATCTCTTTATTTAAACGTCTAACTATGAATCTCGCATATTATGATATTTTGCATTAATTAAAGAGAATCAATCATTTCTAGTTTAGTGAGTTTGGGGATAATGTAGACTCACTTTTTTTTTTTTTAAGTTCCAATCAGAAGGACTATAGCATTTGATACAACATTGAATGGATATTAATTTTTCGTTAACTTTAAATTTATTTTCATTTGTAATGTCTAACATAGGAAAGTGTCAATAATACTTTTATTTTAATTAAAATAAATAAATAAAAAACCTTTTTCCTACCATTTTATTGGCCTTCAACTTCCACTTCATATTGCAGAGGTGACGGTGGAGTGCATTAACACCGCTGCTCAATATTTATTATTGATCATATCTATGTAGTTAGTTCCCTAGCATTATAATCAATGTCTAATCTTTTCCTTAATTGTTTAATCATAGTTTGGCATGTCAAAACATTAAATGTTTCTTAAAGATATCAATAAATCAATATAAGGTTAGTTGATTGAACTAAATTCAAACGTAAACTTAAAACAGGTGGAAAAATAAAATGGAATTTTTGAAACTGGTGTAACAATGGAAAAGGTGAGTTCACAATTACCATAAGGTAACACCTGTCCCTCTCCAGTGTGATATGATATGGCTGAACTCTATGATGGAACGGTGTGACCATGTATCGGTTGTGGGGATGTTGGGATGTGTTGCAATTACATAAATAATGCATCAGGGGTACAGTAGGATGATACACCAGGATCAGGAGATCAAGTGTCGGCAGACCGAGATACCATTTCCCACTCGATTTCACGATAACAGTAACATGTAAATAATAATATTTTTTAAAATTAATATAAATTTAAAACTTTCATTTTCTGAAATTCTATTGGCCTTCAACTTTGAGGCTTTATTGTATTTAACACTTATATGTTCTTACGAACAAATATTGATTACTTCCACAATGATATATTTATTTTTTGGCCAAATGAATATGGCCATATTTATTGTAGTACTGAATAGTGCTTGGTACAATGTAAAAGAATGAATGATCGGAGGTGATGGATTTAAATAGTTAAATGTAAATAAGAGCATGTTTCATGAATTATGTAGTTAATATCTTCACACATTCCAAAAAATATAAAATGTGTATGTTGATTCAGTCGTATTCTTCTCGTTCTTCAATGCCATCATAAACATTATGTACATATAAACCATAATTAAGATTAAAAATTATAAAATTGTCCTTGGTAGTTGAAGGTGACCGATTTAGATTATAATCTAGCTTCTAAAACAAAACAAAATCAAAATGATTTTACTGCAATTTTTCTATATCGGTGCGAGGTTGGATTTGCATAGGGTTTAAGTAGTTGTAATAAATAACTTTTTATTTGTATCGTGCATGTTGCAATTCTTGTTGATCACGAGAGCAGTAAT
>JZKD02S1033404.1:419163-434054 GCA_000966675.3 Picea glauca | reverse complement strand
TATATATATATATATATTTTGCATTCACCATCTTGCATGAAGTGGGTGGTGTTGAAGTGAGAAAATGGAATTAGAGGAAAAAAAACAATATATTGATTGTTTGACATTTTTAAAAGGTTTTCCCAAGATTTTTGTCTGAGTGGTTTGCTGTTGAAATAATTTAACTTTGTAATTTATACTGTAAAGGGGATTGTTGAGATGCAAGGTGTTTTGACTCATTATATTGTGTTGTTTATCTTGAAACTTCCATTGAAATTGTAAGTTGAAGGATTTATAAGCACAATATAATCATAATTTTTTTGTCTAGATGTTTCTTTGTTATGTTGTCCATTTTTAAATCATACTGGACAGAATTATAACTTTCAACACTACAAGTATCAATTAAAAAAAATTCTTTGTGTAAAATGGAACCTTGGGTTTCATCATCTTCTTCTTGTTAGCACCCTTCGAATGACTATCACCATGTTTATAATCGAGCTTTGATTCAAAATTTGTTTCCTATTGAAGTTTTCAGGTCTCCACTAGTGTTGGCCCATTTTTCTACATAGAGTTATGATTACTCTATCCACACTGAGCAGAACATATTCATATGACCATATGCATAAAAGTTAAAGGATTTACCGTCTGTATCGAAGCCTTTCATTATTTCAATACCCTTCCTTATGGTGCCACATGGCTAGGTATTATATCATTTTACCAACATCAGGTCTAAAGGAACCGTCGAGCTCCTTGTTATCAAAGTGTCGATCCACTTGGATTAGACCACTCTGACTATTCGAACTACGAGAGATAGGGGTTCTTCTAGGAAATCAAAATATGAGACACTCTGATTCCTTTAATTTTAGCACCCGATGCTTTATGTCATCACTAGACCAAGTGATATGACCATATGCTTGTTTGTGGGGGGCATGGTGGCCTAACACATCATGTCCATGTCATGGTATTCGTCCTCCCACTTATATATGATGAAGGAAGGGAATCAAGGGATAGAAACTTGTCCCACTTGTGTACTAGGACAACAGGCATGGGGCTTTCTAGCATGACCTTTTTCCTGTGTATTTGAGACATGTTCATATATGTTTTTGTGTACAATGTTTAATCTTGCCAGATAACAAGAAATTTTATTATAATATCGTTTATTTTATGTTTTGTATCTGATGTACTTACAGATGCATTGCTTCTTTTCTCTCTAGGAATAGATCACTATGAGTACGAAATGTTCAAGTTGAGGATGCCAAAGCTAGAGTAGCCAAAAAAGGAAAAGGAAACAAGTTTTCATTATGGAATCTGCATTGTTCTCCCCCCTCCCCTTCTTGCATAATGTCCTTAACATTTTCTTGAAAATAACTTGAGAAACACAAATTAGAATATGGCATAAATAGTATATGTTGAAAGCTATCAAATGAACACATGCTCAACTGTAGAAATCAACATTGACTAAGTACTGAGCAACAACAATATTTTCAGATTAGCTACATTTTCATACACTGTGGGGGACTATTTGTTTGATGCACTTCACGTTTTGTTGCATTTCCGTTATTCTTTAGTTGAACTCCACCATGGGATGATAGATCAATTCCTCTTGTGCTTGCACAATGACAATTTTGATGCATTAGAATCATTTCAGTATGAATTGGCATTTGAATTTCTGTATCAGTTGCTTGGCTTTCATGATGTTGGTATGTATCTTTGAAAGATGCAGTTATTTGCATCTGCAAACCAACCTGAAAATGAGAGAGGAATATGAGGGGATATGTTTTGCATATAATGGCTAGCCAACTGGATAAATATATCAATCACATTTTGGTCACTAACAAGGAAAATAAGGTACTTTCTATTCAACAAAAATGCAAGTACACATCCGTATTTCATCTTATTCCACGAAAGTAATTGTTATACCACAATTTTTCACACCATTTGCATTGTGAGATGGCTTATCCCTTGGCCCTAACTTGCAAGTGTAAATCCCAAGTTTCCTCATCAAAGTCACTTAAAAAATAGTTTTTTTACTTATATATGCAAATTAGCTCAATCTAACACACAAACATCTACACCTTTCTAGTGTGAAACCCACAGATGCCCTCAAAAGTTATGAAAAATAAAATAATTCCATAATTTCGGTCGGGAATTTTAGTTAGGATCCTTTCTGAACCTCCCTAAGCTTGTACTAAACAAAATTCAACCTACTTAACCTCTTGAGGATGGTATAAAGGAACCTTTGGGGGAATGGATGAGGAGAGCAACCTAGGGTGCAAAGTTATGCTGAAGAAATTGCAAGTCTCCATATTCCCCTTCATTCTCTGAGTAGCATCACCTTGATCTACAACCCTTGTTACAACATTCCTTCCTTTTCATTATATGACCATAAGGTGTGTTCCTATCCTTACTAGGTCATCCAAGGAAGGCCAATATTGTTGAGTGATGCTTGAAGGACTTTTTGGAGGAACCTAGGAAGTTAGCTTCGAGGCAGTGTCGACAATTGGAGTTAGGTTGTAACCACTTCATTTTACCATTGTCAATCAAGAGTTCTCTTTTCCCCATACTTGTGTAGTATTGATTCAATTTTCTTATGTATGTATAATTTCTCTTCATATTTGAATCTATCTATCATTTATTTGTATGATTTATGATATAACTACATTGTTGAAACACTTTCTTGATCTTGTTTTGCAAAATAACTCAAGCGGGAATCAAGATCAATACCGGGGTTGACAGTGGGGAGCGACACCAAACTTGAGGATACAAGGTGTAATTTTTTTTCCCTCTCTGATAAAGTAGTTATTTCCTTACAAGTCTTGTATGAGGGTTAGGGTTATGTATTTTACTTAGTCAATCTTTGTTGTGACATGGACCAAAGTCACAGAGGAAAAATATCATAACAGTAATCCTCTTGGTGGTCATTACGAACCATTGTTGTATAAAATATCATCCATATTAAATTTTGGAAGATATAATACTTACTTTTCACTCATGTCAAAATACCTTAAATTCCATTGGAAATGTATTATGCATGACATTCATACTCACAGATTAGACGTAGAAGAAACTAGTATAATTAGTTGTGGCGGGAGTATGTTCACTAAAATTTACTACTAGTCTGTGACAGAGTTCAATGTATAGTCTCTAAGACTGTACATTGTTTGGTCCTTTCACAATGCACTTATAGGTGTAAATCACAATGCCTTTCAATTTTTTCATCAACATTTGACACTTGATGTCATGCAAAGTGTACCAACAATTGGGAGTTGGCAAGAATATATAATAAACATGTCAATTTGTTTGCAGTGGATAGCAATCATATTCCAAGTAAATATCTAGGTCTGGTATTCCCTTGCAAATAGCATTGTCAACTACTACATAGTTGATTCAAACTGCTATAAAACAATTGATGTTATATCATTTGAAACATACACATCACACATCCACTATGAACCCTTGGTAAGACAAAATTGCAACTAGGAATGCACTTTTCATTGTATCCAAGTTGCAATAAGTCTAAACATCATGAACACTGGATGGATTCAACTACCATATGATTACAGGAACACAAAATCAAACATGTAAAAACATCGCATTATGCTTCTTCTCCATGTGTTGGAACACCATCATTGTTATCACTGAAATTTTGTCCACAAATGGTTACAGGAATCCAACATCTTCAAACAGCTATTAGTTCACCCATGTACCAAAAATGACCAAAAATGCATTTCCAAAAGGCCCAAAACTATACAATCAACAATAAAATCAGCATGCACTAAGACTACACAAGGAGCACACGCACATGCGCCATTCAGAAACGTAGGAAAAAGCACACGATGCACATCTGTGGACACAAAAAACCGTTGATGCAGACGCACTCTACGTCTGCTCATAGGATCGTTCATTCAACTTCCGAGCCAAAGAGGCTCTTTCGATCCCCATGGGAATCGCTATTCACAACAATCCACGGGTCCTTCTTTCCCTATCATGGCCTCTGCACGTGCCTGTGACTTTTCCCTCCAAAATGGAGTCCATATTTCCACAACAGGAAATACAATGATCGGGCTTTGGGGTTTTCTATTCCCGATGTCAAGATTCCTTGACTCCTCGACCTTCCAATCCTCGAAATGCCGACAAGGCTTCAATCAACAATTTTCCCCTTGGGCTATGCTTTGGCCCATATAACCATTCTTCATATGACCACGGCCTTATCTTGGGATTTTTCTATTCGAGGGCCCAACTTCTTGACCTCTCGACTCCCGATTCACCGATCCATGAAATGAAAAATTGGCAATGCCTTAGCCCCACCTGGCTAGGCTCCGGTCCAAGTGACCATCCTTCACATGGCCAAGACCTTATCCTCTTCGTTGTTGTTCCTTCGCACTCCTGACATTCGATGTCTGAATCACTGATATGGGCGATCTCGCGACACATGTCCACTCCCCAGCGAATGGCTCAGGTTCTCTCGGGACTTCGCTACTCGCGACCCCTATGACACAATCTTGTCAACTTGAACCCCCGGTAGCCGAAATACTGATGGGTCCCTTGATCCCCACCACATGTCTCAATGAATGGACGGCTCAGATATAATCTCGCCTTTTCACGATTTCGGAGGCCGAGTGCCCGGACCCTTTCCCTCCAGACTCCCGAACTCCCGAATGCCAAATTTCCGCTACCAACTTCTTCGAGACTTTTCTCCTCTACTTACGAGGGTTTAACCCCACGCAACTTCTAACAGATATAACGACTGTAGGCTGTTTCGACCAAGATCTGACGATTCAGATATGTCTCTTCTGTGCCCTTCTCTGTTGCACTGCCTCCTGGATGTGAAGCCTTTCAACGGTCCAGATCACTTTTCCTTAGCCTAATCTGACAGCTGTTGTGCCTCCTTCCTGAGCATGCACACGCTTTCTTCCCAGACTTGGAAGAATTTTGAATTCTCAAAGGCCTCGACCTTTGCCCCATTTCTGCAAGCTCTACGATCATGAGTTCTCGTTTGCGTGCATATGAAAACGTTGCTCCTCCTGAGCTTTGGGTACTCTGAACTCGTCAAAGAGTTTGGTGGCTTCTACACTCCTTGCAGTTACGCTCTGTGCATTGAAAGCACTAACCCTCCTGAGCTTTGGCCTTCTCTGAAACCTTAAGAAGTTTCCACGACTCTTTCACTCCTTGCAGTGTCTTTGCACGCATGCAAAGGTGCTATCTCTTCTGAGCTTTCCTGCTCCTCAGACCTTAAGGGAATAAATATTCTTTCCTTCTCCTGCAGATGGAGAATTACGAGGCCCTCCTGGCACTCAATCTACTTGAGAAACCTATTGCTGAGTATTTCTGGGTATTCAGTAACCCTGCGAATATGCTCAATGCCCACTTGGCAGAGCCTATTGTAGAACTCCTCAGGGATTCTGTCTTCTTTTGAACTCAACAAAGTTCCTCTCGTGCACTTAAAGTACTTACTCCATGCCCATCTGGTAGAGTATTTTCTTACAGAACATCCAATAGTTCTGCCTTCTGTGTCCTCCTTACACCTGCTCAATGCCACCTGACAGAGCTCTTAGAATCCTTAGTGATTCTGACTTCAGTCTGAACTCACAGCAGAGTTCTTCCTCAACCCTTTGTGCCTGTGCTCAATGCCCACTTGGCAGAGCTTTACAAAACTCAAAGAGAGTTTCTGTCTGCAACTATGTCTCTTATACGTAGCCTTGCCTTCAAGTTATTCAGCAACCTTGAGGTATTCTTCTGAGCGAATGATTCCAATTCCTATGCCCACCTGGCACGCCTCTGTCTGACTCTGTAGAGTTCAGAAATGCATCCTCTATGCACAGCTATCAGAACCCGCAACGTTCTGTCACACCCTCCTGGTGTGAAGCCTCAAAGACCTCTCAAACCTGAAATCAAACACACTCCTACAAATGCATAAGCATGACATACATTCTCAACATAAATAGAACACACACAGACATTCATTTAACACCAAATAATATGCAGAAAAAATTGTTGTTTGTATTAAAGTGTCAAATGCCTGTTTGTACAAGGTGTTCCTGAGCATGGCCTGTAACAAGGTCTCGGCTCCTTCTCTTCTGCTCTCTACTCTTTGCTCAACTATTCAACTCTTCTCCCCTCTTCTCTATGATAACTACTACAAAATGAGACCCCAAAAGATCTTTTTACCTGAGGGGGCTCTTTGAGCTCTTCCCTCCAAACCTCAACTACCCTATTCAATTACATTCAATGGTTGTCTAGTCTGCAGATCGGATCTAGATCACAACCTTACAAACATTAAAGGCCTATGTACCTATAGTCTGCGCAAAGGCACGGCTTCCCAGCTCAACAGCTTAAGACATTTATTTACATTCAATTAATTACATTCATTCGAATAAAAAATGAGGACTGTGACTCTCTTCAACTTTGAATGCATGCACTTGACGTGGCTGGCTGGATGACATGAGATGATGCTCCTGCATCATACTCCTCAGCTGCAAAATTCATGAGCTCCTGCTCATGAGCTTCCACCCTCAGCTATGGAAATCCTCCTGGATCCCAAACAAATGTCTGGAGCTATCTCTTCACTCCATTCCCTTGTTGCTGCTGCTTCCTTTCTTCTGCCCTGCACCTCCTTGCTAGCCGTATTTGCTGACTCTATCATCAGCCTTCTAATCTTCTCGATCACTTCGTACAACTGCTCCCGTGGCTGGCCCTATTCATGCAGTCTCCTCAGCTGCAAAATTTTTCTGTGATTGGGCAGATCACTATGATATTCCATGCCATCCTCTTCATCTACCATGGCCTCAACCTGCCACACTGCTGCAAACTCCATCTCTGCAGTCTTCTCTCGAATGACCTGCTATTCAGTCAACTTCTCTGACAACTGTTCTTTTTCCAGTCCTCTTGCTGGCCCTGGATTGTTCAGCCAATCCTCCAACATCTTTAGCTCCATCTCCCATGGAGTGATTAATTTGCCTGCATGTTATTCAGCTTCTTCTGCTGCCAGTTTCAGTGCTGTAGCTTCCTCAGCTTCCTTGCTGAAAGAATTGATCCATTCTTCAGAATTCTCATTCTCCTCTCCTGCATGGGTAGCCTCAGATATCTTCTCCAATTCCTCTTTGATAGTCTCAGCTAGCTATCCTTCTATTGTTGTTGCACCTGCAACACAGATTTCTGCCTCCCCTAGGCTATGTGGTAGGAATACCTGAATTCCCCCAATCATTTTAAGATTCACCTGATCTTCTTCCTCTGTTAGCTTCTTTGGCTGATTCAAATACATCTCTGAGATCACCTTCTCTGTCATCTCATCGGGCTGATTCGAACTCGCCCCTGAGTTTATGAGACTCTCAAATAGCCTCATCTGCTTATCCCTGCTCACCTAGAAAATTGGGATTTCTCTGTTACCCTCTTGGTAGTCTATGAGATCAAATGATCCCATCTCTGTTCCCTTGCCCACCTAGCAATTTGGAAACCTTCTACTTCCCTCCTGACAGTCTATGAGATCCTGCAATGATCTCGATCCATTGTCCACTTGGCAATTTGAAATTCCCCGACTGTCCTCATGACAGTCTGTGAGATCTCATAGTGATCTCAGCTCTTTGCCCACCTGGCAATTTGGAATTTCCTCTCTACCCTCCTGGTAGTTCTTGAGATCTTCAGTCGATCCCATTTCACTGAGATTTCTCCCAGTCTTTGGTTTACATATCTGAACCCTTTTTTCTAGTCTATTGAGGTTTTCCGCATACCTCAGCCATCCTCTCAACAGCCTACGCTGTCTTCTAGACATCAACTCCTTGACTGGCCATTTTTCTTTTGCCTTCCTCATGGGCCATTCATATACCCATCTCGACTTGGCTTTCTGATGTACCTCCAATGCAAGTTCATCCATCCTCGCATTCTGTTACATCCACAATGCAAGCTTTTCTATCTCCGCCCTTATATCAGCGAGCTCTTCATCTATGTCCTCTTTACTCACCGGCTCCAGGTTCTTCCTTCCAGCATACCTACGGCCTTCAATAGCCATGTTGTTGTCTCTCTGCCCTCCTGGCAAATCTGAGTGCTTCGGTCTCTTCCTACAATCCTGCTGACTGTCTTCTCGATTGTTGCCTACCCACAAACAATCACCACAGAGTTTTAGTACTCTGTCTTCTTTTGTCTTCTACCTTCTCCCTCTTCTTGAAATATACAAACAGAGTTCTCGCTCTGATACCAAAACTGATGCATACGCACTCTACGTCCACTCACAGGATCGTTCATTCAACTCCCGAGCTGAAGTGGCTCTTTCGATCCCCACAGGAATCGCTATTCACAACAATCCATGGGTCCTTCTTGCCCTGTCATGGCCTCTGCATGTGCTTGTGACTTTTCCCTCCAAAATGGAGTCCATGTTTCCACAACAGGAAATACAATGATCGGGCTTCAGGGTTTTCTGTTCCCAATGTTGAGAGTCCTCGACTCCTCGACCTTCCAATCCTCAAAATGCCAACAAGGCTTCAATCAACAATTTTCCCCTTGGGCTATGCTTTGGCCCATATAACCATTCCTCGTATGACCATGGCCTTATCTTGGGATTTTGCTATTCGAGGGCTCGACCACGCGACCTCTCGACTCCTGATTCACCGATCCGTGAAATGTTGAATTGGCAATGCCTTAGCCACACCTGGCTAGGCTCCGGTCCAAGTGACCATCCTTCACATGGCCAAGACCTTATCCTCTTCACTGTTGTTCCTTCACACTCCCGACCTCCGATGTTCGAATCCCCGATATGGGCGATCTCACGACACGTGTCCACTCCCCAGCGAAGGACTCAGGTTCTCTTGGGACTTCGCTACTCGCGACCCCTATGACACAATCTTGTCAACTTGAACCCCCGGTAGCCGAAATACCAATGGGTCCCTTGATCCCCACCACGTGTCCCGATGAATGGATGGCTCAAATCTAATCTTTCCTTTTCGCGATTTCAGAGGCCGAGTGCTTGGACTCTTGCCCTCTGGACTCCCGAACTCACGAATGCCAAAATCCTGCTACCAACTTCTTTGGCACTTTTCTCCTCTGCTTACAAGGGTTTAACCCCACACAACTTCTAATAGATCTAACGACTGCCGACTGTTTCGACCACGATCTGATGGTTCAGATTCGTCTCTTCTATGCACTTCTCTGTTGCACTACCTCCTGGACGTGAAGCCTTTCAATGGTCCAGATCACTTTTCCTAAGCCTATTATGATGGCTGTTGTGCCTCCTTCCTGAGCATGCGCACACTTTCTTCCCAGACTTGGAAGAATTTTGAATTCTCAAAGGCCTTGACCTTTGCCCCATTTCTGAGAGCTCTACAACCATGAGTTCTCGTCTGCGTGCATATGAAAACACTTCTCCTCCTGAGCTTTGGGTACTCTGAACTCGTCAAATAGTTCTATGGCTTCTACACTCCTTGCAGTTACTCTCTGTGCACTGAAAGCACTAACCCTCTTGAGCTTTGGCCTTCTCTGAAACCTTAAGAGGTTTCCACGACTCTTGCACTCCTTGCAGAGTGTTTTCACGCACACAAAGGTGTTGTCTCTTCTAAGCTTTCCTTCTCCTTAAACCTTAAGGGAATAAATATTCTTTCCTTCTCCTGCAGATGGAGAATTACGAGGCCCTCCTGGTGCTCAATCTACTCGAGCAACCTATTGTTGAGTATTTCTAGGTATTTAGTAACCCTGCGAATATGCTTAATTCCCACTTGGAAGAGCCTCTTGCAGAACTCCTCAGGGATTCTGTCTTCTTCTCAACACAACAGAGTTCCTCTCGTGCACTTAAAGTACTTACTCCATGCCCACCTGGCAGAGTATTTTCTTATAGAACATCCAGCAGTTCTGCCTTCTGTGTCCTCCTTACACCTACTCAATGCCACCTGGCAGAGCTCTCAGAATCCTTAGTGATTCTGACTTCAGTCTAAACTCACAGCAGAGTTCTTCCTCATCCCTTTGTGCCTGTGCTCAATGCCCACTTGGCAAAGCTTTACAGAACTCAAAGAGATTTTCTTTCTGCAACTGTGTCTCTTATACATAGCCTTGCTTCCAAGGTATTCAACAACCTTGAGGTCTTCTTCTAAGCGAATGATTCCAGTTCCTGTGCCCACCCGGCATGCCTCTGTCTGACTCCATAGAGTTCAGAAATGCATCCTCTATGCACGGCTATCAGAACCCGCAACATTCTGTCACACCCTCTTGGTGTGAATCCTGAAAGACCTCTCAAACTTGAAATCAAACACACTCCTGCAAATGCATAAACATGACATACATTCTCAACATAAATAGAACACACACAGACATTCATTTAACACTAGATAATATGCAGGAAAAACTACTGTTTATATTAAAGTGGAAAATGCCTGTTTGTACAAGGTGTTCCTGAGCACGGCCTGTAACAAGGTCTCGTCTCCTTCTCTTCTGCTCTCTACTCTTTGATCAACTATTCAACTCTTATCCCCTCTTCTCTATGCTAACTACTACAAAATGAGACCCCAAAAGATCTTTTTACTTGAGGGGGATCTTCGAGCTCTTCCCTCTAAACCTTAGCTACCCTATTCAATTACATTCAATGGTTGTCTAGTCTGTAGATCAGATCTAGATCACAACCTTAAAAACATTAAAGGCCTATCTACCTATAGTCTGTGCAAAGGCATGGCTTCCCAGCTCAACAGCTTAAAACATTTATTTACATTCAATTAATTACATTCATTCGAATAAAAAATGAGGACCGCGCCTCTCTTAAGCTTTGAATGCGTGCGCTTGATGTGGCTGGTCGACTGGCTGGCTGGATGACGTGAGATGATGCTCCTGTATCAACTGTGCATCCCTCAAAATGATGCATTTATGATATTGGTCAGCCTCCCACCCACTTCTGGTTCATCTTCCAAGTCAATTTGACATCCAAATCTCGGTTGAATCTGGCTAGGTGGTTCGTCAAAGACCTAAGGGTGCCCTAAATGGCCCCTTGTTCACACTAAAAGCTGGTTGAATAATGCCTCAAAGTTATGCTATAAAAAGAGGCCATGGATGCACTACATTTTCAAGGAATTTATTTGTATTGTTATGTTGTTGATATTCTCTTGGAGGATCCTCTTTCCTCATCAAGAGCATGCTAGCACCATTTCAGTTAGCCATTCATATCACCTCTATATTGGATGTGCTTTGGATTCTCTTCACCATTTCATTTTAGTTCCTCACTTGTAAGAAGAGCTAAATATTTTGGGGTCCAAGAGCCCTGCCCTGGAGGAAGAGGGGACCGAAAGTCTCCCTTTCTCTTTGGTGTTTTCTTTCCACTAATATAATCCTTTCCATTGGTGGCATGATTCTTGTTTGTTTCTTGTTCTAATGTCCTTATACACGATGGTTTAATTTCTTTTATCCTTCTTAGTTTAATTCTTTGCTTATCTTTTATGCTTTACACTTCTAACTCTTTCCGCTATTGTTGTCTTGCCTAGCTGATCCAGTTGGGCTTGTAAGCACCCTTATTTTGTTCATTTAGGTGACAAAAGAGGTGCAACAGATTGGTGACTCCACTGGGGAAAGTTATCAATTTCCTACCCCATTCGGGTTATTTTAGCTCTTCTTTTTGTTTATTTAACCTGCAGGTACCATAACTGGCCCAAGACGACCTGCAAAAAGTCAAACTCAAAGCTGAGTTGAGAGAATTTCGTTTGGAATTCTCTTCACAGCTGTGTGTCAGACGTGCGTAGGTTTTTCAACCCACATGCGCGTCTTAAGCGCACGTGCGCCAAAACCATTGTATTGCTCAGCACTTTCTGCTTACCTGCACCCATAAGTCACTTTCAGTTCACGCATTGGTGCTCACAACGCTTCTGTATATTTTGAGACCCACACACTTGTGCAGAAAAACACACATTATAAGATTTTCGTGATCTGTGGAAGGCCCATAACCTTCTTAAAATTGATTCCATGCATATTGTAATCTGCACCACACTTATATTCCCTCTCCATATAAAGGGACTAGTCAAAACGTAGGCACTTAGGGGGTTAAAATCATTATTTCCTCTTTTTATTTCATTTTTCCACATGGATGGCTTGCTTTGACTAAAAGTGTAAGTTGGAATCATCTTTAGATCACATATAAAACTTGCATTGGGACCAAAAATTGGATATCAATCGTTGAGTATGATCCTCTCTCGCACCCCAAAGCGATCTTGAAAATCAGAAAGATATTGAGGGAAAATTTCATCTCCCTTAAAAAGACAAAATCTTTAGGAGAGGACAACAACCCCCTCGGGACTCCTCTTAGTTTATTTTTCAAACACATCTTAAGATTTTAATGGGCCCATGCATGCCCATATGCTACAAATATAGGATAGTGATTGAAGTTTACTTTCTTATATTAAATCACTAGGGAAGTTTAAAGGTTTTGTAACAGGCCCATACATGCCCACATATGCACAATATATGATAGTTTCAAAGCTTTCTTAGATTAAATCACATTAGGGAGTTAAAGGAATTGTAAGGACCCACATGTCCACATGCTAGTTTCCTAGGGACTTTAAAATTCCACAAGGTTGTACCAATGACATTTAGTTAATTAGGTAATCAAGACTTGTAAGGACCAAGCAAAGTGCACATGTAGCAAGGTGACACCTAATTTATTAAAAATATTGGCATACTTTCACTTGTTCACCCACAAAATTCACTACTCACTCACATAGTTTTTCGTCTCGGAACGTGGAGGTTGAAGTAAGTTTCCTCCAAAGGGATTCTGAAACACTCCACCCTTTTCTTGACGAAACTATCCACTCTCCCTTAATTTCAACGAGATTGGATCACACCCCCAATCTCTCAAACAACAACATCTAAATTTTTTCTAAAAACTCACTAAGTTTTCCTCCACAGGAGGTGCCAAAAGAAATTTTTTAGTCTAGGTAGGATTTTGGGGATAGGCATCCAAATAAATCCCCATTGTCTGGTTCTCACATCTTCAAACAATAGAAGTTGTCAAATAGGGAAGTTTAAATCCTCCAAGTCAAGCGTTCCTACACCATAAGGCAGGGAGATACCCGTGAAGGGTTGAAGGTCGAGGTCCGATTGTTCTATGTGTCCCCTTTGAGGCACCCACCTCTTGGAAGGGATCCATCCTGTGACCCATTTCTTAGGCTGAAAATCTAAATGTGGCACTTTGACTGAGGTACCTAGTGACCAAATTTTAGGACATCTACCCAGGTGGCAATTGTGGGCTGCAATTGCACCTTGATCGGATTTTGTGTGGCTATTGGGAAATATCGCCAACTCTTTTGGGATATGCACCCTCTACCCCTCATTATAACTGATTACTTCATCCTTCACTAGTTCCTCTTTCGGTGGCTTTAGAACCCACTGTTGAGTGCTATTGGAAGGTCCAATGTTGTTTGAGAGGAAGGACGTTACATCTTTTAGGAAATGAGCATTTGTTTTCTTTGTTCTCCCACGCGGACAAAATCCAACTAACCACATGTACGCTTCTTTATTTTATGTATGTTGTTCTTATAATTACATACGATTGTGAGATATATTGTGGAGGTCCAAGTTATACAAATTCTCTTGTTCATCAAATTTTCTCTCTTCACCATTTGCACACATCCAATTTGCTAGTTGGACATCATAGGGGACCCACATAATCTCCATCATTCCAGACGCTTGCTAAATCTCCCTCCCATCCTCGGGGGAGTTCCTAGTCTTCCCAACTCATTGGTCATACTTTCCCACGCCCCTTGTAAGTGATACTATCTTAGGATCATCTTTGCTTGGTTCCACTTTACTTGGGTCCACTTCCCAAGGTCCAACATCCCCACACTCTCCTTTACACAAAAGCAGGGGGCCAACTTCTTCTCAAGGGAGGAGTACAAACCCACCTCGTCCCCCTCAAGGGTCAGGTACAAAAAACACTCACACCATGGCCAGAACTAATACTCTACCACCACCTCAGATGCCATACTTGGCTTCCCTCAACATATCGGATCTGATTAAACTCACCAATGATCCTATATTGCACAACCCCACATGGCCTGTAATGCCTACCAAACTGCCTTCAGACATCCCCAAGTTTGAAGGAAAACCGAGAGACAATCCCACCAACCATATCATGACCTTTCACTTATGGTTCTCTTCAAACAACATCACGGATGATTCCATTTGATTAAGATTATTTCAACGTACACTCACTAGCCCATCAACTAAGTGGTATGTAGAAGAAAAATCTGGATCTCATGTGACCTTTGAGTCCTTGGCCAAAGCTTTCTTGACCTTCTTTCAACTACCAATTCGTCATGAAAATGGCCTCAAAATACTCTCAGAATTTAAACAAAACTCCTCCATGCACATCGCTGACCACATTCATGAATGGGGTCGGCGACATAGTCTCTGCAAGGATGAATCTACTCCACAACAATGTCTCAATTGGTTCCTCAAATCACTTGTTTCCCTCCTGGCCAAAGATGTAGTCGCCACCTTCCCCCAGTCTGAAGAAGAAGCCATTAGCAAGGCCCAACAATTCGAAATCATTTACTCACAGTTAGGGTACTTGTATATGGTCCTACCCGATGCCCCAAGACCCATGCCATTCAGCCAGGACAAAACTGGGATGTCTCACTCAGCGGATGGATTGATTGGTACCACTACACACCACAATTCACATCCCCAACAAGCACCAATGTATGGCACACCTCAATATCCACCAGCATATGGCAGACCCCCTTATTATATTCCTCCCCCTTATCCACAACCATACCCCTTAACCTTTCCTCCACCCACCAGCGGACCACCTCTAGCACCCACAATACACCCCGCAGTCCAACCTAGTTCCAGTACCCCCTCTACCTCTGTTTACACCATAAACACTAGTGAAAGCGTCACATCTTCCTACACATCCTATGGATCATTACCATAGAATAATCCATACTTTCCTTTCC
>JZKD02S1033404.1:402065-414794 GCA_000966675.3 Picea glauca | reverse complement strand
TTGTCAATATAGTAAAGTACGTGGTAGACTAAAAATATCATTTAGAAACACATAATTTCATGTACCTTCATTAATTTTTTTTTTTGTAGTTTCTATGCATGAATCTTAATAGGACATTGCTTTCGATTATTTTTTATTTTATAGATTGGGTTTTGGGGATTAATTGAGAGTGATGTGAGGGGGAGAGGAGGGGCCATGTGAGATTCCACCTTCACATGGTTGGCCTTGTTTAGTAGAGGATAAATTATTCTTGAAAACAAGAAAAGCTCTTTCATTTTTATACCATGATGATTGCATAAGATTTCATCAATATTGTTACCTATATGAATCTTCTTAGAATTGTGATTCATTATATAGTCATTCAAAAAAGACAAAAGACTTATGTATGCACTGAAATTTGTCATGGATATACTATTGGCATGCCTTAACGATATGGGAGGGTTTCTGGACTCAAATTTGAGTGACACACCCACTTTTTTCCATCATCAATTCATCATGGAAACCATAAACCCTATTTTTCATATGTTCTAGTAGATATGTTAATGATTCCAATTTTCATATTTGTATTTGACTAAAGGTCCAGCAAGTGTACTGCACAAAAGTATCAAATTGACATTTCAAGTTGATAAACCAAATATGAAATGAATCCAAGCATCATTTGATATCATCGGGGCAAGAGAGACGAATGTAAAAAATCTTCTGACGGATTTTCTATACTATCGACGAATAAAGTTTGTCCATAATTTGATGCCATTAGTATGTAATTTTTTACAAAAATAATGGATATTGGGGACTAGTACACCATGGTCAAGGAAAGAGGAACGAGGAACGAAAATTTCACGAGGACTAGACAACGACAACATGGACCTGCGAATGGGGCCAACGTTGAAATATTTTCAAACAGTTTTTGGAAGTACTAAAATTTGTCATGGATAGACTATTGACATGCCTTAATGATATGGGAGGGTTTCTGGACTCAAATTTGAGTGACTTACCCACTTTCTTCCATCATCAATTCATCATGGAAACCATAAACCCTATTTTTCATATGTTCTAGTAGATATGTTAATGATTCCAAGTTTCATACTTGCATTTGACTGAAGGTCCAGCAAGTGTACTGCGAAAAAGTATCAAATTGAGATTTCAAGTTGATAAACCAAATATGAAATGAATCCAAGCATCATTTGATATCATCAGTGCAAGAGAGATGAATGTAAATAATCTTGCGACGAATTTGCTATACTATCGACGAAAAAAGTTCGTCGATAATTTGATGCCATTAGTATGTAATTTTTTACAAAAACAATGGATCTTGGGGACTAGTACACCATGGTCAAGGAAAGAGGAACGAGGAATGATAAAGGAGGAATACAAATTGCATGAGGACTAGACACCGACAACATGGACCTGCGAATGGGGCCAATGTTGAAATTTTTTCAAACAGTTTCTGGAAGCACTGAAATTTGTCATGGATAGACAATTGACATGCCTTAACGATATGGCAGGTTTTCTGGACTCAAATTTGAGTGACACACCCACTTTCTTCCATCATCAATTCATCATGGAAACCATAAACCCTATTTTTCATATGTTCTAGTAGATATGTTAATGATTCCAAGTTTCATATTTGTATTTGACTGAATGTCAAGCAAGTGTACTGGGCCAAAGTATCAAATTGAGATTTCAAGTTGATAAACCAAATATGAAATGAATCCAATCATCAGTTGATATCGTTGATGCAAGAGAGACGAATGTAAATAATCTTGCGACGAATTTGCTATACTATCGATGAAAAAAGTTTGTCGATAATTTGATGCCATTAGTATGTAATTTTTTGTAAAAATAATGGATCTTGGGGACTAGTACACCATGTTCGAGGAAAGAGGAACGAGGAACGATGAAGGAGGAACGAAAATTGCACGAGGACTAGACATCGGCAACACGAACCTGCGAATGGGGCCAAGGTTGAAATTTTTTCAAACAGTTTCTGGAAGCACTGACATTTGTCATGGATAGACTATTGACATGCCTTAACGATATGGGAGGGTTTCTGGACTCAAATTTGAGTGACACACCCACTTTCTTCCATCATCAATTCATCATGGAAACCATAAACCGTATTTTTCATATGTTCTAGTAGATATGTTAATGATTCCAAGTTTCATATTTGGATTTGACTGAAGGTCCAGCAAGTGTACTGCACCAAAGTATCAAATTGATATTTCAAGTTGATAAACAAAATATGAAATGAATCAAATAATCATTTGATATCATCAGCGCAAGAGAGATGAATGTAAATAATCTTGCGACGAATTTGCTACACTATCGACAAAAAGAGTTCGTCGATAATTCGATGCCATTATTATGTAATTTTTTACAAAAATAATGGATCTTGGAGACTAGTACACCATGTTCAAGGAAAGAGGAACGAGGAACGATGAAGAAGGAACAAAAATTGCACGAGGACTAGACACCGACAACATGGACCTGCGAATGGGGCCAATGTTGAAATTTTTTCAAACAGTTTCTGGAAGCATTGAAATTTGTCATGGATAGGATATTGACATGCCTTAACGATATGGGAGGGTTTTTGGACTCAAATTTGAGTGACACACCCACTTTATTCCATCATCAATTCATCATGGAAACCATAAAACCTATTTTTCATATGTTCTAGTAGATATCTTAATGATCCCAAGTTTCATATTTGTATTTGACTGAAGGTTCAACAAGTGTACTGCGCCAAAGTATCAAATTGAGATTTCAGGTTTATAAACCAAATATGAAATGATTCCAAGCATCATTTGATATCATCGGCGCAAGAGAGACGAATGTAAATAATCTTGCGACGAATTTTCTATACTATCGACGAAAAAAGTTCGGAGATAATTTGATGCCATTAGTATGTAATTTTTTACAAAAATAGTGGCTCTTGGGGACTAGTACACCATGGTCAAGGAAAGAGGAACGAGGAACGATGAAGGAGGAACGCAAATTACATGAGGACTAGACACCGGCAACATGGACCTGCGAATGTGGTCAACGTTGAAATTTTTTCAAACAGTTCCTCGAAGCCCTGAAATTTGTCATGGATAGACTATTGACATGCCTTAACGATATGGGATGGTTTTTGGACTCAAATTTGAGTGACAACCCCACTTTCTTCCATCATCAATTCATCATGGAAACCATAAACCCTATTTTTCATATGTTCAAGTAGATATGTTAATGATTCCAAGTTTCATATTTGTATTTGACTGAAGGACCAGCAAGTGTACTGCGCCAAAGTATCAAATTGAGATTTCAAGTTGATAAACCAAATATGAAATGAATCCAAGCATCATTTGATATCATCAGGGCAAGAGAGACGAATGTAAATAATCTTGGGACGAATTTGCTATACTATCGACGAAAAAGGTTCATCGATAATTGGATGTCATTAGTATGTAATTTTTCACAAAAATAATGGATCTTGGGGACGAGTACACCATGTTCAAGGAAAGAGGAACGAGGAATGATGAAGGAGGAACGAAAATTGCACGAGGACTAGACACCGACAACATGGACCTGCGAATGGGGCCAATGTTGAAATTTTTTCAAACAGTTTCTGGAAGCACTGAAATTTGTCATGGTTAGACTATTGACATGCCTTAACAATATGGGAGGGTTTCTTGACTCAAATTTGAGTGACACACCCACTTTCTTCCATCATCAATTCATCATGGAAACCATAAACCCTATTTTTCATATGTTCTAGTATATATGTTAATGATTGCAGGTTTCATAATTGTATTTGACTGAAGGTCCAGCAAGTGTACCACGCCAAAGTATCAAATTGAGATTTCAAGTTGGTAAACTAAATATGAAATGAATTCAAGCATCATTTGATATCGTTGGCGCAAGAGAGACGAATGTAAATAATCTTGCAACGAATTCGCTATACTATCGACGAAAAAAGTTCATCGATAATTTGATGCCATTAGTATGTAATTTTTTACAAAAATAATGGATCTTAAGGACTAGTACACCATGGTCAAGGAAATAGGAAGGAGGAACGATGAAGGAGGAACGAAAATTGCACGAGGACTAGACACCGACAACATGGACCTGCGAATGGGGCCAATGTTGAAATTTTTTCAAACTGTTTCTGGAAGCACTGAAATTTGTCATGGATAGACTATTGACATGCCTTAACGATATGGAAGGGTTTCTAGGCTAAAATTTGAGTGACACACCCACTTTCTTCCATCATCAATTCATCATGGAAACCATAAACTGTATTTTTCATATGTTCTAGTAGATATGTTAATGTTTCCAAGTTTCATATTTGTATTTGATTGAAGGTCCATCTAGTTTACTGCGCCAAAGTATCAAATTGAGATTTCAAGTTGATAAACCAAATATTAAATGAATCCAAGCATCATTTGATATCGTCGGTGCAAGAGAGACGGATGTAAATAATCTTGCGACGAATTTGCTATACTATCGATGAAAAACGTTCGTCGATAATTTGATGCCATTAGTATGTAATTTTTTACAAAAATAATGGATCTTGGGGACTAGTACACCATGGTCAAGGAAAGAGAAATGAGGAACGATGAAGGAGAAACGAAAACTGCATGAGGAATAGACACCGACAACATGGACCTGCGAATGGGGCCAACTTTGAAATTTTTTCAAACAGTTTCTGGAAGCACTGACATTTGTCATGGATAGACTATTGACATGCCTTAACGATATGGCAGGGTTTCTAGACTAAAATTTGAGTGACACACCCACTTTCTTCCATCATCAATTCATCATGGAAACCATAAACCCTATTTTTCATATGTTCTAGTAGATATGTTAATGATTCCAAGTTTCATATTTGTATTTGACTGAAGGTCTAGCAAGTGTACTGCACGAAAGTATCGAATTGAGATTTCAATATGATAAACCAAATATGAAATGAATACAAGCATCATTTGATATCGTCGGCGCAAGAGAGACGAATGTAAATAATCTTGCGACGAATTTGGTATACTATCGATGAAAAACGATCGTCCATAATTTGATGCGATTAGTATGTAATTTTTTACAAAAATAATGGATCTTGGGTACTAGTACACCATGGTCAAGGAAAGAGGAACAAGGAACAATGAAGGAGGATTGCAAATTGCATGAGGACTAGACACCGACAACATAGACCTGAGAGTGGGGCCAACGTTGAAATTTTTTCAAACAGTTTCTGGAAGCACTGAAATTTTTCATGGATAGACTATTGACATGCCTTAACGATATGGGAGGGTTTCTAGACTCAAATTTGAGTGACACACCCACTTTCTTCCATCATCAATTCATCATGGAAACCATAAACCCTATTTTTCATATGTTCTAGTAGATATGTTAATGATTCCAAGTTTCATATTTGTATTTGACTGAAGGTCCAGCAAGTGTACTACGCCAAAGTATCAAATTGATATTTCAAGTTGATAAACCAAATATGAAATGAATCCAAGAATCATTTGATATTGTCGGGGCAAGAGAGACGAATGTAAATAATCTTGCGATGGATTTTCTATACTATTGACGAATAAAGTTCGTCAATAATTTGATGCCATTAATATGTAATTTTTTACAAAAATAATGGATCTTGGGGACTAGTACACCATGGTCAAGGAAATAGGAATGAGCAACGGTGAAGGAGGAACGAAAATTTCACGAGGACTAGACACCGGCAACATGGACCTGCGAATGGGGCCAACGTTGAAATATTTTCAAACAGTTTCTGGAAGTACTAAAATTTGTCATCGATAGACTATTGACATGACTTAACGATATGGGAGGGTTTCTGGACTCAAATGTGAGTGACTTACCCACTTTCTTCCATCATCAATTCATCATGGAAACCATAAACCCTATTTTTCATATGTTCTAGTAGATATGTTAATGATTCCAAGTTTCATATTTGCATTTGACTGAACGTCCAGCAAGTGTACTGCGAAAAAGTATCAAATTGATATTTCAAGTTGATCAACCAAATATGAAATGAATCCAAGCATCATTTGATATTATCAGTGCAAGAGAGACGAATGTAAATAATCTTGCGACGAATTTTCTATACTATGGACGAGAAAAGTTTGTCGATAATTTGATGCCATTAGTATGTAATTTTTTACAAAAATAATGGATCTTGGGGACTAGTGCACCATGGTCAAGGAAAGAGGAATGAGGAATGATAAAGGAGGAACACAAATTGCACGAGGACTAGACACCGGCAACATGGACCTGCGAATGGGGCCAACGTTGAAATTTTTTCAAACAGTTTCTGGTAGCACTGAAATTTTTCATGGATAGACTATTGACATGCCTTAACGATATGGGAGGGTTTCTGGACTCAAATTTGAGAGACACACCCACTTTCTTCCATCATCAATTCATCATGGAAACCATAAACCCTATTTTTCATATGTTCAAGTAGATATGTTAATGATTCCAAGTTTCATATTTGTATTTGACTGAAGGTCCAACAAGTGTACTGCGCCAAAGTATCAAATTGAGATTTCAAGTTGATAAACCAAATATGAAATGAATCCAAGCATCATTTGATATCTTCGACGCAAGAGAGACGAATGTAAATTATCTTGCGACGAATTTGCTATGCTATCGACGAAAAAAGTTTGTCGATAATTTGATGCCATTAGTATGTAATTTTTTACAAAAATAATGGATCTTGGGGACTAGTACACCATGTTCAAGGAAAGAGTAATGAGGAACGATGAAGGAGGAACGAAAATTGCAGGAGGACTAGACACCGACAACATGGACCTGCGAATGGGGCCAACGTTGAAATTTTTTCAAACAGTTTCTGGAAGCACTGAAATTTGTCATGGATAGACTATTGACATGCCTTAACGATATGGGAGGGTTTCTAGACTCAAACTTGAGTGACACACCCACTTTCTTCCATCATCAATTCATCATGGAAACCATAAACTGTATTTTTCATATGTTCTAGTAGATATGTTAATGATTGCAAGTTTCATATTTGGATTTGACTGAAGGTCCAACAAGTGTACTGCACCAAATTTTCAAATTGATATTTCAAGTTGGTAAACCAAATATGAAATGAAGCCAAGCATCATTTGATATCATCAGTGCAAGAGAGACGAATGTAAATAATCTTGCGATGAATTTGCTATACTATCGACGAAAAAAGTTCGTCGAAAATTTGATGCCATTAGTATGTAATTTTTTACAAAAATAATGGATCTTGGGAACTAGTACACCATGATCAAGGAAAGAGGAACGAGGAATGATAAAGGAGGAATGCAAATTGCATGAGGACTAGACACCGACAACATGGACCTGCGAATGGGGCCAACGTTGAAATTTTTTCAGACAGTTTCTGGAAGCACTGAAATTTGTCATGGATAGACAATTGACATGCCTTAACGATATGGGAGGGTTTATGGACTCAAATTTGAGTGACACACCCACTTTCTTCCATCATCAATTCATCATGGAAAACATAAACCCTATTTTTCATATGTTCTAGTAGATATGTTAATGATTCCAAGTTTCATATTTGTATTTGACTGAAGGTGAAGCAAGTGTACTGTGCCAAAGTATCAAATTGAGATTTCAAGTTGATAAACCAAATATGAAATGAATCTAATCATCAGTTGATATCGTCGACGCAAGAGAGACGAATGTAAATAATCTTGCGACGAATTTGCTATACTATTGATGAAAAAAGTTCGTCGATAATTTGATGCCATTAGTATGTAATTTTTTTCAAAAATAATGGATCTTGGGGACTATTACACCATGTTCAAGGAAAGAGGAACGAGGAACGATGAAGGACGAATGAATATTGCACGAGGACTAGACATCGATAACACGGACCTGCGAATGGGGCCAAGGTTGAAATTTTTTCAAACATTTTCTGGAAGCACTGACATTTATCATGGATAGACTATTGACATGCCTTAACTATATGCGAGGGTTTCTGGACTCAAATTTGAGTGACACACCCACTTTCTTCCATTATCAATTCATCATGGAAACTATAAACCGTATTTTTCATATGTTCTAGTAGATATGTTAATGATTCCAAGTTTCATATTTGGATTTGACTGAAGGTCCGGCAAGTGTACTGCACCAAAGTATCAAATTGATATTTCAAGTTGATAAACAAAATATGAAATGAATCTAAGAATCATTTGATATCATCGGCGCAAGAGAGACGAATGTAAATAATCTTGCGACAAATTTTCTATACTATCGACAAAAAGAGTTCGTCGATAATTCGATGCCATTATTATGTAATTTTTTACAAAAATAATGGATCTTGGAGACTAGTACACCATGGTAAAGGAAAGAGGAATGAGGAACGATGAAGAAGGAACGAAAATTGCACGAGGACTAGACACTGACAACATGGACCTGCGAATGGGGCCAATGTTGAAATTTTTTCAAACAGTTTCTGGAAGCACTGAAATTTGTCATGGATAGACTATTGACATGCCTTAACGATATGGGAGGGTTTTTGGACTCAAATTTGAGTGACACACCCACTTTCTTCCATCATCAATTCATCATGGAAACCATACAACCTATTTTTCATATGTTCTAGTAGATATGTTAATGATTCCAAGTTTCATATTTGTATTTGACTGAAGGTTCGGCAAGTGTACTGCGCCAAAGTATCAAATTGAGATTTCAGGTTTATAAACCAAATATGAAATGATTCCAAGCATCATTTGATATCGTCGGCGCAAGAGAGACGAATGTAAATATTCTTGCGACGAATTTTCTATACTATCGACGAAAAAAGTTCGGCGATAATTTGATGCCATTAGTATGTAATTTTTTACAAAAATAATGGCTCTTGGGGACTAGTACACCATGGTCAAGGAAAGAGGAACGAGGAACGATGAAGGAGGAATGCAAATTACACGAGGACTAGACACCGGCAACATGGACCTACGAATGTGGTCAATGTTGAAATTTTTTCAAACAGTTCCTGGAAGCCCTGAAATTTGTCATGGATAAACTATTGACATGCCTTAACGATATGGGAGGATTTTTGGACTCAAATTTTAGTGATAACCCCACTTTCTTCCATCATCAATTCATCATGGAAACCATAAACCCTATTTTTCATATGTTCTAGTAGATATGTTAATGATTCCAAGTTTCATATTTGTATTTGACTGAAGGACCAACAAGTGTACTGCGCCAATGTATCAAATTGAGATTTCAAGTTGATAAGACAAATATGAAATGAATCCAAGCATCATTTGATATCATCAGGGCAAGAGAGACGAATGTAAATAATCTTGGGACGAGTTTGCTATACTATCGACGAAAAAGGTTCGTCGATAATTTGATGTCATTAGTATATAATTTTTCACAAAAATAATAGATCTTTGGGACTAGTACACCATGGTCAAGGAAAGAGGGATGAGGAATGATGAAGGAGGAACGAAAATTGCACGAGGACTAGACACCGACAACATGGACCTGTGAATGGGGCCAATGTTGAAATTTTTTCAAACAGTTTCTGGAAGCACTGAAATTTGTCATGGTTAGACTATTTACATGCCTTAACAATATGGGAGGGTTTCTGGACTCAAATCTGAGTGACACACCCACTTTCTTCCATCATCAATTCATGATGGAAACCATAAACCCTATTTTTCATATGTTCTAGTAGATATGTTAATGATTCCAGGCTTCATATTTGTATTTGACTGAAGGTCCAGCAAGTGTACTATGCCAAAGTATCAAATTGAGATTTCAAGTTGGTAAACCAAATACGAAATTAATTCAAGCATCATTTGATATCGTTGGCGCAAGAGAGACGAATGTAAATAATCTTGCGACGAATTCGCTATACTATTGACGAAAAAAGTTCATCGATAATTTGATGCCATTAGAATGTAATTTTTTACAAAAATAATGGATATTGGGGACTAGTACACCATGGTAAAGGAAATAGGAAGGAGGAACGATGAAGGAGGAACGAAAATTGCACAAGGACTAGACACCGACAGCATGGACCTGCGAATGGGGCCAATGTTGAAATTTTTTCAAACTGTTTTTGGAAGCACTGAAATTTGTCATGGATAGAATATTGACATGCCTTAACGATATGGAAGGGTTTCTAGGCTCAAATTTGAGTGACACACCCACTTTCTTCCATCATCAATTCATCATGGAAACCATAAACTGTATTTTTCATATGTTCTAGTAGATATGTTAATGATTCCAAGTTTCATATTTGTATTTGATTGAATGTCCATCAATTTTACTGGTCCAAAGTATCAAATTGAGATTTCAAGTTGATAAACAAAATAGTAAATGAATCCAAGCATCATTTGATATCATCGGTGCAAGAGAGATGCATGTAAATAATCTTGCGACGAATTTGCTATACTATCGACGAAAAAAGTTCGTCGATAATTTGATGCCATTAGTATTTAATTTTTTACAAAAAAAATGGTTCTTGGGGACTAGTACACCATGGTCAAGGAAATACCAACGAGGAACGATGAAGGAGGAACGAAAATTGCACGAGGAATAGACACCGACAACATGGACCTGCGAATGGGGCCAACTTTGAAATTTTTTCAAACAGTTTCTGGAAGCACTCAAATTTGTCATGGATAGACTATTGAATTGCCTTAACGATATGCCAGGGTTTCTGGACTCAAATTTGAGTGACACACCCACTTTCTTCCATCATCAATTCATCATGGAAACCATAAACCCTATTTTTCATATGTTCTAGTAGATATGTTAATGATTCCAAGTTTCATATTTGTATTTGACTGAAGGTCTAGCAAGTGTACTGCACCAAAGTATCGAATTGAGATTTCAAGATGATAAACCAAATATGAAATGAATCCAAGCATCATTTCATATCGTCGGCGCAAGAGAGACGAATGTAAATAATCTTGCGACGAATTTGGTATACTATCAATGAAAAACGATCGTCGATAATTTGATCCAATTAGTATGTAATTTTTTACAAAAATAATGGATCTTGGGGACTAGTACACCATGGTCAAGGAAAGAGGAACAAGGAACGATGAAGGAGGAATGAAAATTGTACGAGGACTAGACACCGACAACATGGACCTGGGAATGGGGCCAACGTTGAAATTTTTTCAAACAGTTTCTGGAAGCACTGAAATTTGTCATGGATAGACTATTGACATGCCTTAACGATATGGGAGGGTTTCTAGACTCAAATTTGAGTGACACACCCACTTTCTTCCATCATCAATTCATCATGGAAACCATAAACCCTATTTTTCATATGTTCTAGTAGATATGTTAATGATTCCAAGTTTCATATTTGTATTTGACTGAAGGTCCAGCAAGTGTACTACGCCAAAGTATCAAATTGATATTTCAAGTTGATAAACCAAATATGAAATGAATCCAAGAATCATTTGATATTGTCGGGGAAAGAGAGACGAATGTAAATAATCTTGCGACGGATTTTCTATACTATTGACGAATAAAGTTCGTCAATAATTTGATGCCATTAGTATGTAATTTTTTACAAAAATAATGGATCTTGGGGACTAGTACACCATGGTCAAGGAAAGAGGAATGAGCAACGGTGAAGGAGGAACGGAAATTTCACGAGGACTAGACACCGGCAACATGGGCCTGCGAATGGGGCCAACGTTGAAATATTTTCAAACAGTTTCAGGAAGTACTAAAATTTTTCATCGATAGACTATTGACATGCCTTAACGATATGGGAGGGTTTCTAGACTCAAATGTGAGTGACTTACCCACTTTCTTCCATCATCAATTCATCATGGAAACCATAAACCCTATTTTTCATATGTTCTAGTAGATACGTTAATGATTCCAAGTTTCATATTTGCATTTGACTAAAGGTCCAGCAAGTGTACTGCGAAAAAGTATCAAATTGAGATTTCAAGTTGATAAAACAAATATGAAATGAATCCAAGCATCATTTGATATTATCAGTGCAAGAGAGACGAATGTAAATAATCTTGCCATGAATTTGCTATACTATCGACGAAAAAAGTTCGTCGATAATTTGATGCCATTAGTATGTAATTTTTTACAAAAATAATGGATCTCGGGGACTAGTACACCATGGTCAAGGAAAGAGGAATGAGGAATGATAAAGGAGGAATGCAAATTGCACGAGGACTAGACACCGGCAACATTGACCTGCGAATGGGGCCAACGTTGAAATGTTTTCAAACAGTTTCTGGAAGCACTGAAATTTGTCATGGATAGACTATTGACATGCCTTAACGATATGGGAGGGTTTCTGGACTCAAATTTGAGAGACACACCCACTTTCTTCCATCATCAATTCATCATGGAAACCATAAACCCTATTTTTCATATGTTCAAGTAGATATGTTAATGATTCCAAGTTTCATATTTGTATTTGACTGAAGGTCCAACAAGTGTACTGTGCCAAAGTATCAAATTGAGATTTCAAGTTGATAAACCAAACATGAAATGAATCCAAGCATCATTTGATATCTTCGACGCAAGAGAGACGAATGTAAATAATCTTGCGACGAATTTTCTATGTTATCGACGAAAAGAGTTTGTCGATAATTTGATGCCATTAGTATGTAATTTTTTACAAAAATAATGGATCTTGGGGACTAGTACACCATGGTCAAGGAAATATGAATGAGGAACGATGAAGGAGGAACAAAAATTGCACGAGGACTA
>JZKD02S1033404.1:345572-371104 GCA_000966675.3 Picea glauca | reverse complement strand
CCTCACTGGTCATTGCCTCCCTCAGGCGTGACCAATCCCTCTCCCTCCAATGAATCGACATCATCAAACCTAGTCACCTGCATCCACATATACAGTACTCGATCAACAATTATAACCCATAAAAACATCTGAAAATCTCCAAAAAGTCAAATATTTACACTTTTCAGCTTTGCCTCAAAGGCACGATTGTTTTTCCCCATAGGCACGCATATATGCACACCTATTTATCCCACAGTCATGCACTCATGTGAACCTATCGGTGATACAGAGGCACACACATGTGCCCCTGTCACATAAACAGATGCGCCTTAAGGCGCGACTGTTGGTCACACAGTTGTGCATACATTAGCAACTGCTAGGAACACAGTTGTGCACGCATGTGCAGTTGTGATCTGCACAGGCGTGCACCCCATGCATGTTTTTTTTGCTCCCTTGAGTGCCCCCATGTGTGGTTATCCAAGATACAACCGTGCACTCATGCACGAGAATCCTTTGATCGCCCATGTACTGGGGGCCCACACTCACTAAAACCCCCTGTACGACCCCCGTACAACCCTGCCCAAAAAACAAAACCCTAAGTCCTATGCAGGAGGATATGACAACTAATTTGAAACTTGTGGATCCTAGAACAACTGCCTCGATTGCCCAGAATCTCCAAATCTCCTCTCCAATAGCTCATCAACTCACTAAGACAGCAAGTACAAATGAGGTGGCATTGTGGGCCCTACAACTATATATAATCCTTTTTGCCAACATTCCAGACTCAATTTTGGGAGCTCTGAACATCTGTTTTTTGATCTGTCTTCAGCCACGAGACCTGAATCCCATCACCTACACAATCATATTCCTCAGGCCACTTTCCATCCTCCACCCCTAGGCAAAATTTTTTATCATGCCCACACTCAGGTACGCGTGCTCACATTCACTTCTTATTGAATAATTATTATATGTTCTTTATCTTTAGATATTGTTCACGTCGGGTATTCAATTTTCATGTGTGCAGGTACTTGGTCATCCTCCATCCGCGCTACCCCTTCAGGTATATCATCGATACTCGCATGCAGTCATTCCCTCTGAATATCATTTTCATCTCCAGTAACACCCTCTATCATTTACCTTTAGGGTCTGTATCTTCGGCTCTGCAGTGTCGTCACTTCCACTGCATTTTGGTGCTGTCACCCTCTAGCATTCTTCCCGACATGAGTTGTCCCATTCATAGTCCCCCTTGGCACTTCGACACTCGTGCTATTTTCACCCTCTAGGGTTGGGAGTCCTGTTAGTCTTACGCATTTTTTGAGAATCAACTGTATACTCCTTTTCCTCATTTTTCTAACCTACCCAATGGACTCTCAGGATATCCCATCATGGTTCTCTTTTGACAACACTTTTGCAGTAGCATTCACCATCCATTTCCTCCACACTCAATTTTCCCATCTGTAGATTTTCCTCTGTTTCACTTCCCTAATACAGAAACCCACCTATTGGGCCCCCACCCTCCACCTATTTCCCAAGAAACTTGTGCCATCATAGGCCAAGCCATCTTACATTGGGGTACCCGTTTCTGTATCTACACATTTATCCCAACTTATTTTTTATTCTTTTGGTAATTGTACATAGCTTTTTTGTCGTCACCTTTGGCGAACTTATTCCTTTTTAGAAAAGAAACCCATGTCACCCTTGGTTGGGGCATCCATTATCTTCTACTCCCATTGATATCATCCATAAACCCCAAGTATCTCACCATCTCTGTACCCATGATATGTGAGTTTATCCACTTTGTCATGCCTCTGGCACCATCTAACCCACACCTAGTCATCCACCTAACGCTAGGTCCAGTTTTACGGTTATTACCACACCCCCTTTATCCCCAACCAAGGGTAGTCTCGAGTCTCACCACTCTCTGACTTCGTCCATGTTACTCATCAGTTCTTGATCTCATCCAGTGGATTTCATGAAGCCCTCTGCTTCTTGGAGTCGCGTCTCCCTTTCTGTCGACATCAGAACAGTTTCCAGATGAGCGACAATATCTTGACTCTCATTACCTTCACAATGAGGAGTCTTGGACGACACGGAGAGAATCATCATTGATTTCTACTGTCCTTGACCCCCATGACATTCAACTTCAACACTTTCTCATGTTGCGGTGGGTCTTACTTTGCGACTATCATAGTTGTTGTTATATTTTCCGAAGACCTCTGAACATTATTAGGCCATCAATGCCTGCGAATCATTGACACTTCTTATAGGTGTCATCGCCTCTCTTCAGAATTTTTTCACTAGCATAAGTGTCCTCTTCTATTATCAACTCTCCCCTGAGGGTGCTGCAGTCATATCCACCAACACACAACTTCATTTACTGTATTACACCTTTTTGAGTTACATGACACGAGCATGGGGCATGCCCACCTCATTTGTACATAGTTTTATTTTTTTTACGCCTTGCAAAAGGTTTGGGCCCTACAGGTTCCCCTCTCCCTCCAATGGATCAATATTGACACTCTCCTCATCGCTCTTTCTTACAATTGTACTCTCAGTAGAAGAAACATTGATGTATTTCGGCTATACGTATGCTCCTAACCTCATACATTAGGGGGAATCTATTATCACTGAAATTTCATCCGCAAATGGTTACATGAATCCATCATATTCAAACAACTATTAGTTCACCCATGGACAAAAAATGACCAAAAATGCATTTCCAAAAGGCCCAAAATTATACAATCAACAATAAAATCAACATGTGCTAAGACTACACAAGGAGCGCGCGCACATGCACCATTTAGAAACACAGGAAAAAGTGCACATGCGCACGATGCACGACTGTGGATGCAAAAACCTGTGCATCCCTCGAAACAACACATTTATGATATTTTTCGGCCTCCCACCCACTGACACAGACCTTTCGGCGATCGGACAGATATCCACTCATAGGATCGTTCTCTATGCCCCTGAGCCAGATCGTCTCTTTTTGATTCCCACTAGAATCTGTAAATTATCGATCCATGGGTCCTTTTCGAAGCTTGCAATCTCGCGAGTTCGTGGGTCATGAATCTGACTCTTCCCTTCCAATTTAGCGATACCCGAATTGTCGATATGGGTATAGATCCTCCTCTTGTCAGCGCCTTTCTTGTGTGACCGCTGACTAGGCTAAGCGCTAGCACCTTTCGCTACTTGGCACTTCGTATGTTGAAGGGTCGAGCTCTCCTACTCTTACTCTGCCAATCCTTGAGATGCAAGAGGTCAACGGGGTGTTGACTCCTTCCAATATGTGACGTGTGTCCACCGGTCTACTTCCTGGCCCACTTCGTGGTTCTTCCACGTGTTTCTCGTGATCGACTTTCGACACCTTGCGACTTCGCGTTTTCTGATGTCGAAAACAACTCCTTTCAACCTATGAACCCTGAATGCGTGAAATGTGATGGGGTTCCTGATCCAATGTTCCTTCTGTGACCTGGATTCGATGGCTATCCTCGCTCTTCCCAATTTCACCACTCATGACTTGGAGCATCCAAGTTTTTGGTTCTCACCTGGCGAACCTCCAAGTTCGCGAGATCCTTCGATCTCTGCCACCCGTCCTCCTCCTAACGGACGGCTGTGATTCTCTCGCGGTTTCATGACTTTGATACTTTTAGGACAAAAGTCTCGAACTCTTATCCTCCGATATGATGAAATGGAAAAATTCCGACATGTCGTCTATGCGGGTCCCACGATGGAACCTCCCACCTTTTTGGAGTTTTCAGACTTCGCAAATCCAGATGCTAAGCTTTCGACTCTTCGACCCATGAAACCCCGAATTGGTCAATGGAAGTCTGACCTTCGTGTTGGCGAGCATGCCACGTATCCACTCTCAGATGGATGGTCCTAATCCTCTTCATGACTTCGCCACTCGTGAAGTCAAAGTACTTCCTCTTCTGAACCCTGATATCTGAATCCCTGATATCGGTGATCTCGCGACACGTGTCCTCCTCCTAACAGATGGCTTAGATTCTTTCGTGGTTTCACAACTTCTCCTTTCGTGACCTCGTGAATATTTATGCAAATATTTTGACCCTTCAACTCCTGAAACCCCAAAAGGAGATTTACCGTGGGTGATCCAACGACCACTGTTGACTTGGATCCCATGGTCCAATTTCTCTCGAGCTTGTACTTAAAAAAAAAAACCACACCGTAACCTCCTTGCTCCTCTGCAAGATTTGACGGCTTCTAAGGCTTTGTGAATCCTCCACGAAGGATTCTGACCATCTAATTCCTCCTTAGCATTCCTGCAAAATGAATAAGTATGCCTTCCCTGGAACTTATCTACCAACAGAACAATGTCGCTACGCCTCCCCTTTGAACGCTTTAAGGCACTAAATCCTTTTGGGTTTCTCTTCATCAACTTCAAAGATCCTATTCCTCCTGAGCTTGATTGAAGAATCCTCAAGTCCTTTGGGGAAAGTTCCTACGTGCACTCCTTGAGGTAATTCTTCAAATACTTCCAAGTATTTGAACCTCTTCGACTCTGCGCACTCCCTGCGATATCAGTCTTTTCAACAATTTCGCTTAGGTTGCAAACTCTGAGACTTCACTTGGCTTTCCCACTCCTTGCACATCTCTTGTTCTTAACTTTCACTTCTGCAAGAATGAGAACAATTCTATCCCTCCTGATCTTTTAGAGACGAACTCTGACTTCTGTCAACGCACACCTTGCGGACAATTTCACTACACTCCTTGTAGGAAACCTCTTTCTCAGACAGAGAAACAATTGAAACTCATCCTTTACTCTCCCTCTCTTCAGATTTCAGACATTCAATATGAAATCATACATTCATGCATCAAAACAAATGTATAACAGAGAGTAACAAGCATGAGCATAACATTCAACCATGCATACATAGAAAGTATTTGAACACCATGAGTCTAAATCAAGCTTCATATATTAATCTTTAGAACTTCTGTACATGGCTTATTCTACACAGGTTTTCTTCTTCTACTCTCCTATGCTCTCTTGGTCATGTTGCTAATGTTACAATGATACAAGTGAGGGTGTCTATATCCATTTTCCCTCCGGCTCCTAAAACTGTCTAATCTAAGAATTCAAAGCTACATACTTACATTTACTAACATAAATGCCTCTTAGTCCTTCAGACAAGAGCAGGACGCTCAAGGTCTGATTACAATCTATGAGTATTCCCTTTCTTAATTATCTCATTTAAGTTTGGCGTATTCAACTTCAAAACATTTCAAACGATTTATCATATGCCAAAATGCGTTGGCGCTTGCCCCACGCTCTCTTGTTGTTGGTGATGCTCGTGCATCATACTCCCTCGCTTGAAAATTTTCATGGGCTCCTGTCCATGAGCTCTCACACGGGTTGTCCATGCTTCTGGATCTCTACTTCATTCTCCCAGCTGGCATCTTCAACTAGATGTCCCTTCCACTTGACCAAGTATTTAAAATATTCCTTTCGCCTGGTCCTCTTACTAACTCTTTTGTCCAGTATGCTTTCCATCTGTGGCTTCTCTGCAACTGACAGCTGTTCAGTCCAATGAATCGCTGGTTGTTCATCACTTGTTATTGCTTCCTTAGCTTTGTATGGGTACAAATATGAGACATTGAATATCGGAGAAATTCCGATCCCATCGGGTAATTCAATCTCATAAGCATTTGCCCCAAATTTCTTCAAGACCTTACATGGTATGATCTTCTTCATCTTCAATTTGTTATATGTCCCCTTCGGGAATCTTTCCTTTCTCATATGTGCTAGAATCAAATCACCAACCTAAAATTGAAGTTGTCTCCTGTGTTGATTTGCTCTGTGCTTATACTCTTGGCTCGAGTTCTACAATCACTCCTTCACCTGGCTGTGAAGTTCCTTCATCGCTTTTGCGAAATCCTCTACACTAGCACTCCTTATCTCATCTCGTTCTGAATCCCTCAGTTCAGATACTCCTCTTGGCTATGTCCCATAAACAATTTGGAATGGAATCTACCCTATGCTTCTATTGATTGAATCATTGTAAGCAAATTCCACCTGTGGCAGAATATTGTCCCACTGACTGTGGTGTTCTGTCACCAAGCTCCTCAGCAAGTCTCCCAAACTTATGTTCACAACTTCTGTCTGTCCATCCATCTGAGGATGATAAGCTAAACTGAATGACAAGTTTTTTCCCATCTTTTTCCATAAGGTCCTCCAGAAGTGTCCCATGAACTTGGTGTCTTGATCCGAAACTATGCTCCTTGGTAAGTCGTGAAGTCAAATGACTTCCTTGAAAAACAGATTCGCAATGTGAGTTGCGTCACTAGTTTTATGACACGGTATGAAGTGTGCCATCTTAGAAAATCTATCTACCACTACAAAGATTGAGTCAAACCCTCTTTGTGTTCTCGGCAGCCCCAATATGAAGTCCATAATGACTGCATCCCATGACCTCTCAGGTATGGGTAACGGTTGATAAAAACCTGTATTCTGCCTCTTCCCTTTTGAATGCTGACAAATTTTGCATCTGTCCACGAATCTTTTGACGTCTTCTCTCATTGCTGGCAAAAAATATGATTCGTTTAACTTTGAGAACATCTTGTCATGATCAAAATGCCTGACCAATCCTCCACCATGTTTCTCCTTCAAAAAATTCTCCCTCATGGAGCATTTTGGAATACAAAGTTGATTACCCTTAAACAATAATCCTTCCTAGATCATGTATTTTGTCCATTGACTTCTGTCCCTGAGAATTGGATTCTCAGCTTCTTCATATGCCCCCTTAAAATCTGGATCATCTCTGTAGATGTTCTTGAGATCATCAAAACCCAATGTTTTGACTCTGAACTCCTGCAACAACAAACATTTCTTGCTCAAAGCATCAACAACTTTGTTAGCAGTTCCATAAATATGCTTAGTTACAAAAGTAAAGTTCTACATGTATTCAACCCATTTAACATGTCTTTGATTCAACTTCTCCTGTTGAGTCACAAATTGCAAAGCATGATTGTCACTGTATAAGACAAACTCCTTCAGGATTAAGTAATGTCTCCATTTCTTCAATGCCTGAATAATAGCATAGAACTCCTTGTCATATGTGGAGTATTTCACTTTCACTTCATTCAGCTTCTCACTGAAGTATGCTATCGGCCTGTCTTCTTGGCTCAAGACTACCCCTATTGCAAATCCACTTGCATCACATTTTACCTGAAATGTCTTTTTAAAATCCGGCAACACCAAAATTGGTTGTTCCGTGATTTTCCTTTTCAACAAATTAAAACTTTTCTCAGCCTCTTCTGTCCAGTGAAAAGACTTGTGTCTCTTCTTCACTATGTCCATCATCGATGCACTAATTCCACTGAAATTCCTAATGAACTTCTGGTAGAAACTAGACAATCCATGAAAGCTTCGAACCTCAAATATATTCTTCGGTGATGGCCAATTCTTAATTACCTCCACCTTATCTGGATCCATCCTCAACTTATTTGCAGAAATAACAAAACCCAAATAAATGAGCTCTATCTTCATGAATGAGGATTTCTTCATACTTATCAGCAACTTCTCCTGCTATAGCATCTTCATCACTATAGCCAAATGTTTCAGATGATCTGCCTCTATTTTACTGAAAATCAGTATGTCATCAAGATACACAATGACAAATTTCCCAATGAACTCCTTCAGGACTTTGTTCATCAACCTCATAAAAGTACTTGGCATGTTCATTAAGCCAAATGACATAACAAGCCATTCATACAACCCTTCATTGGTTTTGAATGCTGTCTTCCATTCATCACCTTCCCTCATACGAATCTGGTGATATCCACTTTTCAAATCAATCTTCGAAAAAAAATTCGCTCCACTCAAGCAATCCATAAAATCATCCATCCTTAGAAATGGAAATCCGTACCTGATGGTTATCTTGTTGATCGCTCTCGAGTCAGTACACATCCTCCAGCCTCCATCTTTCTTCAGATTGAGCACTGTCGAAACAACACATGGACTCAAGCTTTCTCTAACCAACTACTTGTCCATTAAATCCTGGACCTGTCTTTTGACTTCTTCATTCTCCTGCGACGTCAATCTGTACGCTGCTTTGTTTGGTAAACTAGCTCCAAGTATGAGATCAATATGATGACTCACAGTTCTGATCGGTGGCAATGAACGAGGTAGTTCATCCACTACTATGTCAACAAACTCTTCCAACAGTTTCTGAACCTCTTCTGGTAAATCATCTACCCTTGTACTGGTTAAAACAATTTTAGGCTTCCTGAACATAATGAATTGCGGTTCCTCTTTCTTCTTAACCTCTATAAGAAGTTCCTTCCCACTCATGAGAAGTACAGTGTTGCTTACTTCAGGTTTCACCTCCTTGTCTTTGATTGGAAGCAACATGTGAGTTCTCCCATTCTTCTCTAGGGTGTATGTGTTCTTCCTCCCATCATGAATCACATTCATGTCATATTGCCACGGTCTACCCAGCAATAGATGACAAACATCCATCGGAATAACATTAGAGAGTATTTCATCTTTATACCCTCTTATTTTAAATTCAACTAAACATTGTTTAGTGATATTTACCTGATGTCCTTTTTGTATCCACGAAACTCTGTATGGGATTGGATGTTCAATAGTCTCTAGCTCCAGTTTTTCTACCATCTCTGTAGAAATGAGATTATCTATGCTACCACTGTCCACAATGACTTTGCATACCCTGTCCTTGGTTTTTCAAGTAGTCTGAAAAACACTGTTCCTTTGCACTAGATTCTCCACCTCCTTCTCTAGTGTTAAGAGAAATTTTCTCATCATCAACGATCTTCTGCCTTCAGCATCCTCTGCCTCAAATTTTCACCTCTGTGCTTCAGCAATGTGAGTTTCACCACCTTCTTTCTTCTTATCTGTACATTCATAAGACTTGTGTCCATTCTTTCCACATGTGAAGCATTTCACTACTCCACCTCTTTCTCTTCCTCTACCTTTGGTACGAGGAAAACCGTTTCCATCAGCATATTGACCTCTCTGTTTGGTATGCTGCCCTCTCTGTGAGCTTCCACCTCTCTCAATTTGAGTTTGAGGTTTCTTCCACTCTTCCTTCGGTTTCTGATTTTTATCCTGGACAACTGATTTGCCTCTGGGCTGACTTCTGCCTCGGCCTCTTTGACCTTGTTTTCGGCTCAACTTATCTTCAGCTTTTAGAGCCATTTGATAAGCATCTTCCACCGTTCGGATGGTCATCATGCTCATCTGATCCTGAATGCCGTATCTCATACCATTCATGTACCTGGCATCCTTTTCATCATCATTTTCGCGATGACTTGCCCTGATGTTCAGCCTGTAGAATTCTTCAGTGTACTCCTTCACTGACATCAGTTTCTATCTCAAATTTTGCATTCTCTGAAACAGAGTAATCTGGTAATCCCTGGGAATGAATTTTTCCTTCATCTTCGCTATCATCCTATCCCAACTCTTGATCTTCTGCTTGCCTTTGCAGTGTCTGTCAGCTTGTAGTTCATCCCACCGCAATGTTGCATGTCCTTTCAATCTTGTGACAGGATGTTTGACCTTTTTGTCTTCTTCGACATCTTCATAGTCAAAATATGTGTCCAGAGCTCTAATCCAGTCTAGAAGCTCTTCAGCATCCAGGTTTCCCTCATATAATGGAACATCCAATTTTGCCTTAGCACCCATTCTTGCAACAGCCCTAATCAAGCGTTCATTTGTTGCATCCTTTGCTGTGACTTCTTCTCCTTCATGTCCAGATTCATCTTCACTTTTAGACTCACTAACATCTCCAACACGATTTGTGTGCCTCTGTGTTGTCTCCATGTCCATGAGTCTGGTGCGTATTTCACGCATCTCTCTTGCCATGGCTGGATTTGGCACTTGCCTACTCCTTCCTCTTGGCATTTCCCTTTCCTCTGGTGGATCGGGTGTTTGTCTATCTCTTCTTCTTGGTAGCATGGCTGAGATTTTCCTTCTCGCTTTTCCTGTCTGAAGTATATAGACAAATTCAGGCTCTGATACCAAATTTGACGCAGACCTATCGGCCCTCAGACCAAGATCCACTCACAGGATCATTCTCTATGCCCTTGAGCTGGATCGACTCTTTTCGATTCCCACTGGAATCTGTAAATTATCGATCCATAGGTCCTTTTCTCAACTTGCAATCTCGCAAGTTCAAGAGTCATGACTCCGACTCTTCCCTTCCAATTTCACGATACTCAAATTTCTGATACAGGTATAGCTCCTCCTCTTGTCAGCACCTTTCTTGCGTGACCGTCGGCTAGGCTAAGTGCTAGCACCTTTCGCTACTCGACACTTCGTATGTTGAAGGGTCGAGCTCTCTTGCTCTTACTCTGTGAAACCCTGAGACATGAGAGGTCAACAGGGTGTTGACTCCTTCCAATATGTGATGTGTTTCCACCGGTCTACTTCCCGGCCCACTTCATGGTTCTGCCACGTGTTTCTCGTGCCCGAATTTCGACACTTCGCGACTTCACGACTTCTGATGTCGAAAAAACTCCTTTCAACCTCTGAACCCTGAATGCATGAAATGCGATGGGGTTCCTGATCCAACGGTCCATCCGTGACTTGGATCCAACGAATATCCTCGCTCCTCGTGATTTCCCCACTCGTGACTTGGAGCATCCAAGTTTTTGGTTCTCACCTAGCGAACCTCTGAGTTCACGAGATCCTTCGATCTCTACCACCTGTCCTCCTCCTAACAGACGACTACGATTCTCTCGTGGTTTCGTGACTTCGAGACTTTCGGGATAAAAGTTTTGACCTCTTATCCTCTGATATGCCGAAATGGTGAAATTCCGACATATCGTCTATGTGGGTCCCACGATGGAACTTCCCACCTTTTTGGAGTATTCAGACTTCGCAACTTTGCGAATTTGGATGCTGAGCTTTCGGCTCTTCGACCCATGAAACCCTGAATTGGTCAATGAAAGTCTGACGTCTGTGCTGGCGAGCATGCCACCTGTCCACTCTCAGATGGACAGTCCTGATCCTCTTCACGACTTCGCCACTCACGAAGTCGAAGGACTTCCTCCTCTGAACCTTGATGTTCGAATCCCTGATACGGGTGATCTCGCAACATGTGTCCTCCTCCTAACAGATGGGTTAGATTCTTTCACAGTTTTGCGACTTTGCCTTTTGCGACCTCGCAAATATTTATGCAAAGGTTTTGACCCTTCAACTCCCGAAACCCTGAAATGAGATTTACGTGGGTGATCCAACGACCACTGTTGACTTGGATCCCATGGTCCGATTTCTCCCGAGATTGTACTTAAAAAAAAAACACACCGTAACTTCCTTTCTCCTCTGCAAGATCTGATGGCTTCCGGGGCTTCGCGAATCCTCCACGGATGATTCTGACCATCTAATTCCTCCTTAGCACTCCTGGGAAATGAATAAGTATGCCTTCACTGGAACTTATCTACCAGCAGAACAATGTCATTGTGCCTCCCCTTTGAACGCTTTAAGGCACTAATTCATTTTGGGTTTCTCTTTGTCAACTTCAAAGATCCTATTCCTCCTAATATTGATTGAAGAATCCTCAAGTCCTTTGGGGAAAGTTCCTGCACGCACTCCTTGCAGCAATTCTTCAAATACTTCCAAGTATTTGAACCTCTTCGACTCTGCGCACTCCCTGTGATAGTAGTCTTTTCAACAATTTCACTCAGGTTGCAAACTCTGAGACTTCACTCGGCTTGCGCACTCCTTGCATGGCTCCTTTTCTTAACTTTCACTTCTGCAAGAATGAGAACAATTCTATCCCTCCTGAGCTTTCAGAGATGAACTCTGACTTCTGTCAATGCACACCTTGCAGACAATTTCACTGCACTCCTTGCAGGAAACCTCTTGCTTCGACAGAGAAACAATTGAAATTCATCCTTTACTCTCCCTCTCTTCAGATTTCAGACATTCAATATGAAATCATACATTCACGCATCAAAACAAATGCATAACAAAGAGTAACAAGCATGAGCATAGCATTCAACCATGCATACACATAAAGTATTTGAACACCATGAGTCTGAATCAAGCTTCATATATTAATCTTTAGAACTTCTGTACATGGTTTCTTCTACACAGTTTTTCTGCTTCTACTCTCCTATGCTCTCTTGGTCATACTGCTAATGTTACAATGATACAAGTAGGGGTGTCTATATCCATTTTCCCTCCGGCTCCTAAAACTGTCTAATCTAAGAATTCAAAGCTACCTACTTACATTTACTAACATAAATGCCTCTTAGTCCTTCAGACAAGAGCAGGACTCTCAAGGTCTGATTACAATCTATGAGTATGCCCTTTCTTAATTATCTCATTTAATTTTGGCATATCCAACCTCAAAACATTTCAAACGATTTATCATGTGCCAAAATGCGTTGGCACTTGCCCCATGCTCGCTTGTTGTTGGCGATGCTCCTGCATCACCCACTTCTGGTTCAGCTTCCAAGTCAATTTGACATCCAAATCTTGGCTGAATACGGCCAGGTGGCTGGTCAAAGACCTAAGGGTGCCCTAAATGGCCCCTTGTTCACACTAAAATCTGGTTGAATAATGCCTCAAATTTATGCTATAAAAAGAGGTCATGGGTGCACTACATTTTCAAGGATACCAATTGTATTGTTATGCTGCTGATATTCTCTTGGAGGATCCTCTTTCCTCATCAAGAGCATGATAGCACCATTTCAGTTAGCCATTCATATCACCTCTATATTGGATGTGCTTTGGATTCTCTTCACCATTTCATTTTAGTTCCTCACTTGTAAGAAGAGCTCAATATTTGGGGGTCCAACAACCCTCCCTTGGAGGAAGAGGGGACCCAAAGTCTTCCTTTCTCTTTGGTGTTTTCTTTCCACTAATATAATCCTTTCCATTGGTGGCATGAGTCTTGTTTGTTTCTTTTTCTAATTTCCTTATGCACTATAGTTTAATTGCTTTTATCCTTCTTAGTTTAATTCTTTGCTTATCTTTTATGCTTTACACTTCTAACTCTTTCCTCTACTGTTGTCTTGCCTAGCTGACCCAACTGGGATTGTAAGCACCCTTATTTTGCTCATTTAAGTGACAAAAGAGGTGCAACAATCATCATGCACTTGGCCATCATTTTACAAGAAAACAAATGTTAACAAATAACGATGATGGATTTAATCCATGTCATCACCAAGAATTATAAATCCCTAGTAAGAAGCCTAAGATTACCTACCACCTAATAAAAAAAATCATATGTGAAAAACAAAATTGCATTGACGTGTTCTTTTCTAAGGACAAGAAATAGATGGTTAATGTAGAATCCCAACAAACTTTGCATCTTGCACACAATGCACAGATAGTTCTTAAAAAAAATATTCATTCGAACATTTACATCCCCTACCACCAAGCAGATCCATTTCCATATCATACACATGAACTCACTTACCAACAACTGAAAAAGCAAATAAGTGAAAGACAAAAAAACAATGGCATATCCAGCGTTGGCATCATTATGACACAAGTCCAAACATAAGGTTCCATATATTAAATTAAACACTTTTCAATGCCAATAAGGAAATAAAATAGATACCCATTGGGCATTCCCATCTACAAAAGAAAAATTCAAATCAAGTCTATGTGGAACAAAGTAAAGACATGCCAAGGAACACATGTGAAATCTGTGAGGAACTGCATTTCCAAAGGAGCATTAAATGTTTCACTCATGACTTGGAAAAATAATATATGATCTTGACATTTAATGAGAGAAATTTCTCTAGTAGAAAAATATGTGTCTCATGCAAAAGGTCACACCAAAATGGAAAAGTGTCGCAATTTGCAACACCGGACCAAATAAGACATAATATACCACTGCCATATGTAACTACACTTTCATAACTTGAAGAGAGACTTGTGTTATTGCGAATTACATTTATGTAGATTATACCATGGGGTTATAAATGATCCCAAATGGGATTAACATGATCAATTATCAATGTAACCATCCATATGAATATTGTGCAAAATGAGTTGCCGCACTTGATGGAAGAAACTATGAAAATAGTTGTTGCCTTGAAGCGACATTTTAAATAAAATAATTCATACCAGACAGGTAGAGTATGTGTCTAAATTTTCATGAGAGCATTGAAATAATTAAGTCAAAAACCTATGTAGGGTCGAAAACATATCTATAAACGAGGACTGGAATCACGTTCTTCAAGAAGGGAATGCCAACTCCAAGAAAAATGTAGAGAATAATATTGAAAGTAATACATATGATGAATCAGACAATTAAAACCCTAATGAGACTTTGATTCATGGACTAATAGAGTCACAAAACATTTGTGACTTGCATGGCAAGATCATCAAACTCACGCCTACTGAAGGACAACCTCCATTTGAAAATTTCAAGGAAAAATATGCAGAAGAAATGAACTTCCCCACATATTTCTATGGATACCCACATGATGATGACAATACAAAACGTTTTAGCTATCAAAAAATAGTAAAATGGGAATTTTTCCAAGCAAGTGGTGATTTCTCATGTCACATAACAAATCTATTTTTCAAGACATTGCAAATAATAATTGTAGAAGTGTTGTCCTACTTCTGGGTGTGAATAAGAAAGGAACAACTAAGTGGAAGGAATATATTAGCAAGATAAGTCAAGTACAAAACAAACTTACAGAAACTATTGAAATATGATATTGGATACACATATTTCAAAAACATTTGTATATCTCTTAATAACTTGCAACAAATCTAGAAAATATTATTTGTAATGATCTGGCAATTGGGGCCCCTAACCTTTTTTGTCACATTTATAAGTGCATAAAATCGATGGACTCCATTGATGAATGCACTAAACAAGATACACATAAACATAAAGAAGAGGAAGAAAACTGATACATTGGAAGTCACTGATATTGACTACCTCATAAGGAAATACCCAGTCACATGTACTTGTTACTATAGACATAAAATCAATTCCTTAAAGAAAATGATATTTCATGATTACATGTTCTTCAAAATAGTTTCATACCTTTACTTTGTAGTAGAGTTCCAAAATAGGGGAAGTGAACACGCGCATGGACTCTTGTGGATAGAGAATGCTACAAGATATGAAAAGGAAAGTAATATGCAAATCAAAACATTTTTGGACGAGTACATTACCTTTGACACGGATCATTTGGATATAGAACTTGCCAAATTCCATAGGCATTACCAGAGAAAGAATTGTAAGAAACAAATAAACTCACATTCTAGATACAACTTCTCTATGCCACTAGTGAAAACCATGAAAGTCATTAAAGCACTTAGTTTAGTCAAAAATGTTCTTGTTGAGAAATCAAAATCCCTACTCACATTTCTAGAGAAAAAAGATTATGGAAATTTGATGAGATTTGAGGAATTTTCGATGGAGATGAATATAACAAAATATGAGTTCATCCAATTACTACAATATACATTAAAAAAACTGACAATTTTCTTAAAATGTAAACCATCACATATTTGGAATAATAGTTTTTCCAAGGACATGCCAAATATGTGGAATGAAAATATAGATGCAGAGTATGTTCTCAATGCATATGTTGTAGCATTACACTATTCCTCGTACATGACAAAAGTTGGCAAATATATGAAAAGAAGATTTATGAGAATATGCAGGGAAGATGAAACAAGTCGAATTGATGCTATGCAAATGATACCTACACTTGGAAATACATTGCTTAATATTCAACAAATGTCAACTCAACGGGAAATTCATATCGCACTTTCCCTTACATTGAATTCTAGTTCAAGGGAATTTATCTTCATAAACATGTCTCCACCTAGTGAATGTAGATTCATGCTTAAGCCACCAGTCCTACTAAAACAAGAACCTGATAATTTGGAGGATGTGATGTGCCACTCCATTATTGATTACTACATTGAGCATCTAGATTCTCTTAAGAATATATTCCTTACAAATTTTGTATCTAAGTACAAGAAAAATGGTACACATATCAAAAAGGAAAAAACCAAACGTAATATGGTTTTTCAAATATAATAAACACATCGACTATGAAAACTTATGTTATGAGAAACTTCTTCTATACATTCCATTTGAACTAAGTGAAGACACATTAAAACAAAGTTTTCGTACATGGTAGGCTACATGTACTTTCTATCAGAGTACACTACAAACCAATGAGTCTTACTTTACATACAACATCAACCCAACATGGGGTGATTTAGAAACTACACTTGAGAAACTAGATAGTCTTGCAAACACTAATGATACAGTTGTTGACCTTCAAGCCGTTAGACCTGGATACGAACATTATGACTTACAAGCAAATATTCACTGTACTCAACAATCTAATATGGAAAAATGTATCAATATTTGGTTTTAGGTCATAAAGCACCCATTTTTCCTTGAGAACAAAGAATATTACAGAATTAGAAGATTGCTAAATAGAGAGCAACAAGCAATTGTCAAGGAAATTTCCATGAAAAAATGTAGGAACATACACATGCCCATCCACTTGCTCCTTACAGGGGTTCCAAGAACATGCAAGACATTTACATCCAAAGTGTTATTCCAAATTCTTATATGAATCTATTATGAATGCAATATAAGTGACCCTTTGAATCCAAAGGGGATAATACTTGCATATATAGGTAAGGCTGCATACAATGCAGGTGGAACAACAATCCATTCTACATTTCTAATGCCTTTTAACAAGTCCCAATTCCTTCCACTTAGAAAATAAATGTTAGATATATTGTCAAAGATTTATGATAAACTACAACTTATATTCATAGATAAATCATCCTTGATTGGAAGTTGATTCATGTACTTCAGTGGCAATTGACGTAGGAACATAAAACATGTGCAAACCAAGTATTTTGGAAACATTGACATTGTATTATATGGTGATATTTATCAGGAACAACCAGTGCATTATTCTCTAATGGTTTAGCATCCCACGTTGAACATGCAAACATTGACATATGACTTCTAGAAACACAATTAAAAATTCTACGAATTACGAACTACAGTGCGCCATAGAGATGAAAATTTTATTTCGATTTTGAATAGAATGTGAAAAAATAATGAAACAAGTGATGACTTGGCATATATCAATGCACGTTGCATGCACCATGCACCAAATGACCCAACATTTATGTACCTATTTTACAAAAACAAGCATGTTGCAATGCACAATCAGTACATTTTCTCACTCATGTATGGAAATGAAATTATGATCAATGCAATTGTCCTAGAAGAAGAGAACCATGGAAATGTGCCATACCATCAGCATACAACTACTTTTCCTCTTCTTCTTGTCCTTAAACTCGACATGCTAGTTGAAATATATGCTTGCAATTATGATTCACAAGATGGATTGGTTAATGGTGTAGATGGAGTAGTCAAAGCTAGGGATGATTTTGAGGATGGAAATTTATATTAAAATGTAGAAAGATGGCCTAATCTTGCTAGTCCTTAATATGCAAAATGTAAAATGTTTGGTGACAGTTTTGTAAAAATATTCAAATTTATAAGGATTTTATATTGTTTCTATAAAATTTTATCCATTTTTAAGGTAAAATAATTTTATTCTATGGAATTTGGGTGAATCGTTTTTAAAAAAATGGAAATTGGCAAATCTTTTTTTGGGAAAAACCATGGAAGATTAGCCCATTGGTGAAATGTATCCCCTAAAATAATGTATTGTCAAAGCATATAAAAAAACAAATAACATTGATGTTCTATGGATTGAGTTCCATGATTTCCTTATTGGACACCGACAAGTGAATAAGTTATCTTACCTCTACAAATGAAACATTCCACACAACAAGACACTTGTATTGCGCATTGCAAAACCAATATCGATGATAGAAAATACATGTCAGGTAAAGATCCGAAAACAATTCCAATCCAACTTGCATGTATATGTACAATACATAGGTCACAAGGTTTGACACTTGATAGTGTTTCTTTTGTATCGACTGGAATACAAAAACATGGTTTAGTGTACACAACTTTGTCTCGTGTAAAAAACATAGAGTCATTGTATTTTCTAAATTCTCTCACTAATAGGAACTTTAAGGTGAAGAAAAAATTTGACATTGAGATGCAACGCCTTCAAAGATGTGCAATATGGACTGTAGAGTATGATTCCCAGTCAATACAGTCAGAATCATCCATTTAAATTCTCTCACTAAACAAACACAACCTAAATGCACATATTAATGATATAGTCAATGATTATGGCATAATGCAATATGATATTTTGTTCTTGCAAGAAACCTACATGACAATGTGCATGGTGTTACAAGGAAAATCACTCGATGGCATTGGGTAGACCACAACAGACAAAATGACTGCAAAAATCAACTCTAATCCCAAGTATGCTATATAAATGAAAATCCTAACAAGACAAGATAACGATTCTACCTCGTCTAGATGTTCGATGAAGACCATCGTTGAGCACACAAATCAAATCTTTATACCCGAAACTTATCCTCAACAAACAATATACTCAAGCATATGGTGATAATATATAATGTTAGCACATAAAATAGCATTATCCATTAACATACATGAAAAATACACCCATGGAAAAAAAATTCAAATATTTGCAAGATATCAATTGGATGAGAAAAGAGTATTTCTATTAAAATAATCAACATAAGTATACAAGTGACAAAATTCTATGTCAGCACGTCTCAGAACCGAGAAACTAAGTCCCTTCTAGCTGGGCCTCCACCAAAGGCAAGCTCATATAAAGGAGACAATGAGGTTCTCCATCAAAGAGGAAAGATCTTCGGGGATGAACAATGTGTTCAGACTTTCAAGGATAAAGGGATGCAGACTCAATGTGAAGTGAAATTTCTCCAGAGTATCTTTGCTCTCAAAAGTTGAATTCTCTCCACTTCCATGGCTTGGATATGGCTCAATTTATAGCCTTCAAATGGAACTGAAGGTTCGAGTCAGAACGTTTCTAGTATATGGAAGGTCAAGGATCATGGATCTTGTGACGTGACATGGAAGCTCGACACAAATTTTAATTTTGAGAACCAAACCCGATGTACACTAGTTGTAGTGGTGCAACCTATGTATAGACATGGTGTCTAAATTGTAGGGTGTGTATATGTGGGAAAATATGACTTTTTGGCTTTGGAAGATGAAAAAAGGGGACTACAAGTTTTCATAGGGAAATGGAAAGGCCATCCAAGAAAGTTGCATGGGGTGAGGTACAATTTTCTATAAAAGATCCCCCCTAATGTGTGAGGCTAGAGGAGTATCAGTGATGACTGAAATACATTATAATTCCCATAAGTGGAGTGATGGAGACCCAACTGAAAGTGCTAGTTGCTCATGAGAATATTACAATCCATAATGACTTTGTACACATGGATTCCAATTTGAATTACACTGCATAGCCATGTGGAAATATACCAAATAATTGTTCATGCCCATGAATAGGCAATACGAAGTAGACACATACCATAGGCTATCATAGTCATGAACAACGCCCAATGAAAAACCAGTATCAAAATCAATTTGAAGATATCTGTATACAATGGAGTACAATCTGATCTCCCATGATTAGTGAAGTCATATGGGTATTGGTCTAAAGGAAACAAATCAGAAAATATGCTACTATAAACTAATACTCCATTTCTTCTACACTATTCGCCAAAGGTGCAAGTCTACATCATGTGAATAGAGGATTTGATTTTGAATAGAACGAGACTTTGTCTGATTACCAATCATTAAGGTATATTGTTAACAAACATGAGACAACCTACCTATAATGAAAGTAAGTATAAAGGAACTGAGTACATTCTTACAAGTGTGAATAAAGGTGTTGAGGTTGAACACTTGAAGAATCCAATGATCAGGAAACATTGATGTATTCCCAGCTGTCAATGGAAGGAGAACCTGCCACTAATGTCTTCAATCCTTTAGGTACTCATAGGACTCTAGGCCTCATTTCTAGAATAGATGAGCTGAATTCGATGGAAGGAGACCCGCTAAAAGGAGAGCATTAAGGTATCTCTCATCAGTCAACATGAGGTACAAAGAAATAGCTTGATGATTTGGAGGAACTCACATGAATAGGATGTTCATGAACCAATGACCCTATGAGTCTTTTGCATGAACAAGATGCAAGTAGTACATGAAAAATACCCTCTAAATATAAGCCAATAAGGAATATTACTGAAAAAGGGGAGGAAACCACCAATAAGGCTAATGGCATCCAAGACACTACACAAATCCCAATGTGTGAATATATTTCTTGTCGTTGAACACAAGGGAAACTCCCTAGTCAGCGACCAATGAGGATATGTCGACTGTTGGGTTCAAGGTTACCTACCCATAATGAAAGTAGGACCAGGGTGCATAGTAGGACTACAACTTCATGTGACTCTAAAACACACTAAGGGTATGGCTGACATGCAAATTCAAGAGTTCTGAGGAATGGATGACATAGGATTATATAATTCCTTTGAATAAGAGCATGATACATATGGGAAACTCAGGTAACATAGACTTGATGATGAAATTTTGTGATGAAGGAGGCATAAAAAAACTTTCCATAGGGATTGGAAGAGTAACTAGTCAAAGGAGCAAACTCTAAGTAATGAGCTCAACTTCCTCAGGGCATGATAAACCCAAACTTTGATGACAATGGACTAAAAATTTTGTGCTTTGTTCAAAGGAGACACAATTGTTGTTGATGTAAGATAATATTATTTTCCCTCCCATCTTTTGTTTTTCATAGGAAAATGAATGCTATGATACAAGACATGAAATGAGTGTCGCGAGTAAGAAACTAGCTCCAAATAGTGGAACATACCTATGCTCAATGCAAGTAAGTGCATGTGGGGCATAGACACTTGGGGGAATGTTTCCTCTTAGGGTACATGATGTCAAGCTGCAAATAATATAAACAAGGCTCTACTTGGCTGGTGATGCAAATTGTTGAGGTAAGAGGATTATAACACGAAATAGGGAATCGATAATAGGCTCAATAATGCAAGAAGGAAGATGAAATACAATTACACTTCAACTCCAAAGAATGTCCTTTTTTTGTAAATTTAGTCCCCTAGGCCCGAAAAAGTATAAAACAATACCCAAGAGAACTCTTCTAGACAATGTTGACTACATTGTTCCTTTTTCATTATTAGTCCATTTGATACAAAAAAGGGTTAAAATTACACCAAATAGACGTCCTTTCAAATCCATTTCACGAGTGTGAAAGAGACAAGTTTACTCGACAATATTTTTGTTTTTTTAGAGAGTGATAAAATAGCTTAACTAAGACTTAGGGATGTTGTTATAAACAACAACATATAATGGGGGAGGCCAAGGCTCTCGTGCAGGACTTCTGTCGAAATCCAACAACTGACTGGTAGATGACAGAAGCTTGGGAGAACCCAAAGCTTTCCAAGTCGAGGAGGATAAAATACTTGCAGAGGATCCTTCATCCTCAGTATATTGACAAACACCCATTATCTGTAATGGTACAGAAGAAGGAAGTTGAGGCTCTACAAGATCATTCCAATAAAAGGAAACCACCCTAGGACTTGGAGGGAGAGTACTTGGAGAGAGTGGAATGCTCCCTTGTTTAGAAGGTGCAAGACTAGAAATGATAAGGACATGGTAAAAGGATGCATCAACCCCCAAAAGAAGAGTGGGATTGACAAAATATTTCATCCACAATGTCACTTCCTTAGACTTGTCACTCTCCAAGAGAAGAATGGGATTAACCGAATATTGCATCGACATGACCACTTCTTCAACCATTGGTTGAATAGGATGTGAGACAACATGGTATAGAGATGCATCTCTCCCAAAAATAGGAGTGGTGTCGGTCGAAGATTGCATTGACACGATCGCTAAAGAAACCAAAGAAGGATTAGATAGTTGGGAAACTGAAGATGATTCAGAACTCGAAGGGCTATCAGACAAGGATTTCACTTCATGTACCAAAGCAGTATCAGGGCACAAACAAGTTAGGTGACCTCCTTTGAAAAGTCTGCAAAGCAACTTGGGCTTACGTCCTATACATTTAGGCTTCTCAATCACATTAATTCCCCCAACATGACTTGTCGTGGATGGTGACATGTTCCCATCATGGCTTGCAGAGGCTAGTAATAGATATTCAACATGACTTGCAAATGTTGTTGACGAATCCCCAAAATGACTAGAAGAGGTTGGTGATGAATCCCCAACATGACTAGTAGGGGTTGGTGATGTATGTGCATTGGCTGGTTGTTGGTCTTCAACATAACTTGCAAAGCTTGTTGACCTATCTCCAACATGACTAATAGAGGTTGGTGATATAATGCCAGTATATCTCACAGTGAGTGGACTTATGTTTCCATCATGACTTGCAGTAGCTGGTTGTGGTATCTGAGACCAAGGTTATGGGAAAGTCCGATCTTGAGATATTGCGGACCAAGAAGGGATCTAGTATACACCATGTCCCTGTCTGACAACATAGTATCCTCCTCCAAACCGATTCATAAAGGGTTGTAAGGGAATCATCACCGAGGAATTCTCTTGCGAAGAGAAAGCGACATGATAAGGGTTACTCAGGTGAGAATATATGTTTCCTCTAGATGAAGGAACTCCATGAAGGGGGTTTCCCATACTATAAAACTGACAACTTGTTGACGGGCAAATTTAACAGGCCGTCAACTAGAAGAATGGGTTAGGTCTGGGGTTGTCTAAATAACCCAAGAAGTTTGGTGTAACCTATTCTAACGAGTTTAATGGCTCTATTATCCAACTAGTGTCCTAAAACAAAGAGAATAAATAAACTAGCTAATGTTAAAACTATAATCATATATAAGCTATAAGCTAATTATTTACAAATACCTTCAACAAAAAGATAAATGTGAACATGCCATTATGTACATAGTAATTACAGATTGCAAGTTTTTTTTAGTATATGCCTTGCAAAATCAATGTTTGGTAACTGTTTGAAAAAGCAGATAAAGAAAGCACATTTATTTATATTTTCTATTTTCTAATCATAATTCTAAGAACTTAAATAAAATATGTTATGAAACAAGGATAGAGTGAAGGTCAAAGCCAATCTAAAACTGTCTTGTTTCTCTAATAGGTAAAATAACATAAACTAATGGAAATAAAGCTAACCTGAGATTAGTTTTAAACCATGTCTATGCCTCTGTGTGATCCAAAACTCCAGTGGTCCTACCTATAGGAAAAATCTGTAACAGGCTTGTACTGATGCTTCCCGAATAAACTCTAGGTGTTTATTGACAGCTAGGATATGAGAACAGAGTAGTAGACATGTGTGTACAATGATCTTATAATTATGAATGATTACAGTAACACAAATCTTAATGTAAGACATTCTTTTTTATCAATCAACTGAACATCACGAGTAAATCATGACATTAAAATCGATATAACGATCACAGTAGTGATTTGTGAAACAATAAATTATAGACAACATTTAAAACATCGAATAAAATGGAACATCATATGCCATTGAGACTAAATCTATACAACACATTAATATTCCAAAATAAACGAGACAAAACATAAATGAAACAACTTCACATTGGTCTAAAGCTGAAATGCTAAAAGTTGGTCCATTAAGTTCTGAAGATCATTTATCCATAATCTATTCTAGGCCAAGATGTCTATTACTTACAAAATGAACAGTATTTAAAGTGATTTGAAATCACATCCTCCTATCTCACAAGATCGGATAGGATTTCATAAAATCAAAATATTACAAAAATAGTGGCCTAACAACTAATCATAACAGAGTTGAATTTACTCAAAACTTAATCAAAGTTTTTTGCAAAACAAATAGAAACAGAACTATTAATCATTCAAATGCATAATCGAACATATTTCCCTCAGATGATTAGCAACATGATCTACTATTTCCTGAAAAATGAAACAAGAATAAGTTAGAAAATTACCCATAAGTAATTTCTAATTTTTTTTATTTAAAAGAGACTTGGCTACAGAATCGAAAGATTCTGTGGCTAGTATTATCTTAGAAAACAAAATCAAATTCCAAATCGATTCAATTCAAAATATATAACAGGAATATAATAAGAGGAAATCTGTTTTACCATTTAAAAAATTGACTAAATATTGGTCGGGTAGTTCAGAATTAATTATCGCTTTGACACTAGTTGGATTTTTAATCACTATGTTCCCTGACCTCTTAATGCATTTAGCCTCTTTCTTTGCGTGTGTTTTGAGGTCAATATTTTCTCGTGTCAATGATTCATTCTGAGTGGAAAGGGTTTTGATTCGGGCCTGAAGAAGGGGGATATCGATGTAATACCGCTCGATCCAATGGAAACAAACATCACACTGCATAGGAGGAATTGAAGGTCTATGGAGTGCACAGTCAAACATGGGTGTATCCACCTTATCTGTTATCTTCTTCTGATCAGGCCCGATACCAAAGAACCCCTCCTTACCCTTGAGGCACGGTGGCAAATTTATCACAAAGTCGTAGGGTTCAGTAAGAGCTATGACTTTCTTCCTATAACCCTGCAAATCCGGGTCTTCAAGAACGAGGAACTCTTTGATCTCAGGGTCTGAACACTCGTCCATCTCTATTGGGACGATTGAGCTCAGACGAGTGTTGGATTGGTTCCTAAGATTTCTAGAAATTTGGTGACCTGCCCTTTTGTTTTTGAACCATATATTTGTGCATTCCTTTGTTATCCCTTCACAAGGTTTTTCAACATCTTGGTTAATAATAACAATCGATATAACTTCAATTTCAGGAACAAGAGGGTTAATAACCTTCAAGTTAGCATTCCCTTGCTCAAAAAATCCTGTAGGTGAAGACTTACTCGACATCTTGGCATCTAGAGGGTTTCTTTTGGTAGAGTCTAGGGTATCAATTGAAAAATTACACTGGTTTTTAATCAGTGGCTCGTCTAAGCTAGTGTTTGTCATAGGAAGATTTTGGGCAAAACCGTTCCTTATCAATAAATTTTCCCAACAGTCACCCACGGTGGAGAAGTGATGCATCAACCAAATCTTAACCAGACCATGATGAAACATGCTTGAATCAACACTTTGTATTTTATATCTCTTAGACATTTTATAGAGACTTCTCAACAAATAGAATGGCATGTTTAACTCAAAACCAATGAAATGCATAAGTAAGAGAATATGGTAGAGGAAGATTAATCCGTATCGACCCTCAAAGTTCACGAATTGTTTGAGGATCATCAACAGGATATGCCACCTAGGTTTATATAGGGATATGGGGATACCATTTTCACAGTAGTTGATCTTTCGAGATGTTACAAACAAGCTCCATGGCATTCCTTCAATTCGTGATTTTTTGAACCATTTCTCTCTTATCGATGGAAGCCCTATTGCTTCACTTACAAACCCATCGGTTAACTCCAATGTTAAGCCCTAATATTGGCTCATTATCCCTTAATTGGGGCATATTAGATTCATAATGTTATTTTATTTATGTCGGCTTTATTCTATTAGTTGTAATTATACCTCCTAGTCTCCTATATATACCAAGGAGACATTTTCATTTGGAATCATCTTGTACTTGAACATTTA
>JZKD02S1033404.1:295571-341164 GCA_000966675.3 Picea glauca | reverse complement strand
CCTATATATACCAAGGAGACATTTTCATTTGGAATCATCTTGTACTTGAACATTTAAGTGGGGTAAAAGGAGGTTGCCCCCTCGAAGAGGCTTATTATAAAAAATTATCTCTTTTAAAAAGGCATTGAGTACTTTTTCTGAGGTTTTTCTATGCTATATTGATATTTGGTTCTTAACATCCAACTGTGTATCCCAATTTGTTTCTTGCAACCATCGAAGGTCTGTACGAAAGCCTTCACCACCTGAAGGTTATAGCCTTCAAATATTTTAAGGAAAGAATCCTAGACTTGGCCTTTTAAGTTCTCGATTGCATCATCATGAGAGAGCAATGCTTGGCATCCATTCATCTCCAAGTGAACAACAAGAGCCATGAGAAATGCGACCAAAATGTAACAGGAATAACCCAAAATAGTTTTAGGTTTGAATAGTAGTAACGATAGGAACAAATCCAAATGAATATTGGGGAAAAGACCATAACAAATCCTGTGCGTTATCATATCAAAGGTAGTGGGAGAAAACATCGAGGTTTTGATTGTAGATGATTTACCATTCCATGTAATGAGAACCATACATACAGAGTACCAAAACCCTGTGAATGCAATGAATGGCTCGTTAATACGTTGTGCCAACAAGGTGACGTAAGGACACGAGTACAATAGGTACGCATCGATTTCCATGACTACTAACACGACTATTGAATTGGCAAGGGGTTTTAATATATCAAAACAAAACTCTTCATAATTTGAATACAAATCATTGAACCATATAATAACTATATCAAAACCCAAAACATCGAAAAATAGGTCACTCAAACATTGGATTTAGATTGGATAAAAGCATGATGACCTTTAAAGGAATGCATTATAAGGCATACAAATTATAACACCAAGATATGTTTTTATGTTTTATTCATGCTTACAGTCATGAATCAAACATAAAACATAACAAAAGCGCAGACAATAAGAGATTAATCAAAATATTTCTTTACCCAGTAATTATCTCAAAGATTTCGAAAACGTTTATGAAATCGAGGGGAAGGCAGCTATAGAAAAATAAATTTCTTGTTCAAATATCAAAATCATGTGGGGCTGCCAACAATGGCGACTTATTGGGTGAAGTAGTTATCTCTGTATCAATAGAAAATTCATGTTAGGATAGATCAGAATGATTGAAAAATTAAAGAACAGTCGACAACAAGTCAAGCATTCCGATCAAACTCAGAAAATCACACAGTCTAGCGTCAGATATGTTTCTGTCCAAATACAATCTAGTCACAAGATTTAATTACGAGTGAGACGACGTTTAGGAAACTGAATCCAATACTGTTGATAGGGCCACTGCTGCAAGTAGGCATCCATAGCCTCGACAGGGATGTCATTTAACTCACTCTAACATCTCTACCCTATCCAAGAATTATCCATTCAAGATGAAGCATATTTTAATGATCAATTCCAAAAATTCATACCTAATAATTTTCTTGAACCAGACATTGCTTCGCAGCCAGCAGGCCTGTTCAGTACCTCAACGAAGCTTCCTTGGAATCATGCATGCATTTACTCGCTGCCGAAAGACCTGTTCAGTATCTCAGCGGGTTTACAAGGACTTCCCACACCTTGTAGTGCTTTCAACTCTCTAGAATTTATTTGCAATTGACATAATCTTTATGATATTCAAGAGAGTGGGGTGATGCTGAAAATTTCAGATTTAGAAAAAAAATTATATTTTCCAATTTAATTTCTCATTTGACGACCTTCATCATGAACTGAAATTTTAGTTTTTTGTTAAGAAAAATCTCTCGAGGACAGGAAGGCATACTTGAGTTGTTTTCCTTTAGAAATAGGGACAACATTAAGAGTTTTAATAATGATCATATCTTCTCATGATTAAAGTGAAACTAGGAACACTACTTTGAACAAAAAGTTTCCTCTCCTAGTCTGAGATTTAACAATTTATAGTACTGGTGCTTTGAAATGACCTCGACTGTTTCTTTATGATAAGACTTCTGATTTTCCTTTCACAAACAAAATGGTAACTCAGACATAAATTTATTCAGAAACCAATGAAAACAACCAAAATGAAAAGAACCAAAATAAAAATAAAAATCAGAAAAGAGAATTAAAACAAAAAAAATATGTACAGAGATATGGATCTGGAGTCATTAGGAGAAATACTTTTTGAGATCTTGGCCGTTCACCAGGAAAGTGTCTGGCTGTCCCTCCAAATTGTGCAGACGAAAAGAGATGGGACCTAGTTTTTCAGAAATTACAAACAGTCCCAACCACAGATTCTGGAACTTGGTGTGTTCTCCTTTTCCCTTGTGCGGTTGATCCCATTTGAGAACCAAGTCTCCTACATCGAAGTTACTATCTGAATAAGAGTTTGAATTAAACCATATTTTTACAATCTGTTGATGTTGATCCATTTTCTTATTTTCTTGTGATGTTACTTCCTTAAGTTTTAACAAAGCATTAATTCAACTTTCCAGAGGAGGGCAGTCCTCTTCTTGGAATTTCTACGATAATTGCAGAGATGGAAGTAAAACATGTGGAGGGAGGATTGCTTCTCTCCCGTAGAAGAGAAAGAAAGGGGAATTACCAACAGAGGTATTTGGTGCCACCCTATCATCCCAAAGAGCATTGTATAGTGTGGTGTGCCAGTTCTTATGGTTTTCCAAAACTGTCCTCTTAATGATCTTGATTAAATTTTTATTTGTCGATTCTTCTATACCATTTCCTTGAGGATAGTAGCTGGCATAATATTTCAATTTAATCCCTTTTTATAAGGAAAATACATTCATATCAAGGGATGATAAATAAGAGGTGTTATCAAAGACCAAATATTCGGGAATGCCGAATCATGTAATGATATGCGAATTAAGGAAATATACTACCTGATTCATGTTTACCACTTTCAAAGGTGCAACTTCGGACCATCTGGTAAAATAATTCGTTGTTGTAATAATATAATTATGTTGTTTTGAGGAAGAAGGATTAATCGATCCTATGATGTCAAGAACCCATTGCTGAAAAGGGGAATCTACATTGATAGGTTGCAAAAGAAATGTTGCCTTCTTAACCCGTCCTGTAGCCTTTTGACAAATTATACATTTATGGCACATCGTGTGGGCATATTTAAACAAAGTGGGCCAATAGTACCCAACTCTTAATACTTTGTGTGCAGTGGTTTCTCCACCGAAGTGTCCACTAGATTCACCTACATGAAGTTCAGATAATACTTTTTCTTATTCATCCTTTTCTAAACAACGCATAAGAACACCGTAATTTTTTTTTCGAAATAAAACATCATTTATTAACTGGAAAGATACAGATTTTAACCTAAGTGCTATTCTATTTTTAGAATCAAGGTGGTGAGGAGCCGATCCATGTGTCAAATAAAATTTAACGTTCTCATACAATGAATTAGCCGCAACTTGCACACAACTGATTTGTTCTTTGTTATGCTGATTTACAGTTAAGGTGTTAATTTGACTTTCTTGTTCTTCAACTGAATTAGCGACTAGTTTACATAGGCCTTGACCTCTAACAATTTGTGCAGGGGTTACTTTGAGGTCATAATCTTGTAAGGAAGTCATCCAATTTTCCCTTTTCTCACCCAGCTCTTTTTGTAGTAGCAAGTTTCTTACGACTGGAGAAGGAACAATAACCTTGGTTCTGGATTTCAGCAGGTATCACCGAAAGTGTTTCACTTCTTTAAAAATAGCATATGCCTATTGATCTACTACTGGATAATTAATCTCTTCTCCTTTGAATGATGATCTCATGAAGGCAATGGGTATCTAATTACTTTCAGCATTTTTCTTCGTTAACTTAGCAACATAAGATCAATCAGAAGTAAAGGTGTAAAGAGTGAAATCCTGGGAGAAATCAAGACTCATCAAGGAAGGAGATTCTACTATTACTTTTCTAATGGAGTCAAAAGATTGACTTTATTGTGGTCCCCAATGGTACAAAATATCCTTTTTAATTAGGTTCTTTAATGGTCTTACCATTTCTGAAAAACTTGGGACAAATCTTCTGACAAAATTAATCTTGCCTAAAAATGATTGCATGGATATTTTGGAAGAAGGAGGGGAGAGTTTGTCGATTGCTTGGGTTCTTTCAGGGTCAATGATCATTCCATATTTGGATACTATAAACCCCAACAATTTACCTTTCTCTACTGCAAAGACTGATTTCGTAGGGTTGAGAGATATACCGAACCTACGACATCGTTCTAGCACGGCCCTAAGGTGAGACAAGTGATCTTTCTTGTCTTTAGAGAAGACGGTAACATCATCAAGATAGACCACAACTGATTTATTTATGAGGCCATAGAAAGCAATTTCCATTGCTCTCTGAAAAGTGCCTCCAGCATTTATGAGCCCAAAAGGCATATTCCTATAGGCATAAGTGCCCCATGGGGTATGAAAGATGGTTTTAAGCTGGTCTGAGGGAGACATGAGGACTTGGTTATATCCCAAAAAACCATCTAATAAATAAATTCTTTCGAAACCAAACACCTGTTGTAGAATTTTTCCCATTGGAGGAACGAGATAGTTATCTTTATTAGATGCTTGGTTCAATTTTCGAAAGTCTACACAGAGTTGAATTTCACCACTCTTCTTCCTTACAAGGACTAGATTGGACACCCATTTTGTGTGTCTTATTGAGAAAATTATCTTTGCATTTAGTAATTTATTCAGTTCTTTTTTAACAGTGGGTTCCAATTTAGGGTGCATATTTCTTAATTTCTGCTGAAAAGGTTGGGTTTGGGGTTTCATGGGGATGAAATGTTGTATGATATTAGGATCAAATCTTTTCAAATCATCATACATCCGGGAAAAAACGTCTTTAAATTATTTAAACAATTTTATAAAATAAGATCCTTCTTGATCGGAGCATCCTGTTCCCAAACTGATATTTTGAGGATTTTCCTTTGTCCCTAAATTCACCGTCTCATAAATCACAGAAGAACTGTTCGTTTTGCAATTAATTGACCCTCTAAATTTATCATGCAAGTCATAAAAATTCTCTAGTCTTACAATAGATCTGGGGATAGAATTTACCAGATCAAATGTCAATTCAGAGGATCTGGGATCTGATATTACCATGAAATTGTGGAGGTTTTCATCGTGAGTTCCTTCATCAATGAATGCACCTTGGAAGGTGTATTCCATATGCAAGAAGTTGATGATCTGCTGGTCATCGTCGAACACTGTCCAATTGGTGATGTTATCCGGGATCGACGGCCTGAACAACAATTCAATCAAAAAAGAATTAGGAGAAAGGCCTTCTACAGGCAATAGTTTAGAAGCGACATTAGCCAATAAATTAGCCTCTGAATTACTTAGTCTAGAAATGGAATTTATGTTAAATGCTGAAATTGTTTTCATTAAACTCCATACCTCAGTTTGGTAACTTTTCAGATGTAGTGATAAGAAATGTATAGAGTTTCTTACATGCCTAACCACGATTTTTGAATCACTGAATACCATTAAATTTTGTACGTTCATATCCAGAGATTTCCTAAGCCCTTGTAGAAGTGCTTCGTATTCGGCGGTGTTATTAGTGCACTCGAACTCTAATCGCCAGGCAATGAAAGTATTATTACCTGTGGGATTGATGAGAACACATCCTGCACCGACTCCTTCTTTGGATTTGGATCCATCAAAGTACAATGACCAGATTTGAGCTTCGTCGATAGTGTTTGACACACTTGGCCAAGCTGATGTCCGAGTATAGGTCATAATTTCTAATTGTTGCCTTGGATCAGTGATAGGAGAGATTTCGGTCATGAAGTTACCAAAGAAGGTATTCATTCCCTACATTTCAAATGAATTAGCAGATGCAGTGAAAGGTTTGTTTGCATCATTTAAATCTATCATGGTGTGTTTAAGATGGTGTTCTTAGTTTATCTTGATTCTGTTTGGCTGTCCATTTTCTAGAAGCCACAAATGAGATCAATTTGTGGCAAAGTAACCATGCAGCTGTTCAGACCAACACCTGCTTAAAAAGAAACCATAGACTTCAGGGATGTCAACAACAATAATTTCAATAATTTGGTGAACCTTAGGATTGGAAGATAATATAACTAGGACATTTTTAAGCTCACTGATCACCTTAACGTTTGTTCTATCAAGCTGAATGATTTTGAGATCAAAAGGTTGGACTTCTGCGTTAATTTTTTGACAAATAGATAGAGGCATTATGTTTTATGATGCACCGGAATCGACCATACAATTATGTATATTCCTATTAAAAATTTCAAAGGTTAACAAGAAAGGCGGGACATTTTTTCGAGTGTTAACAACATAATTCTGTTGATTTTTTGTTGTTGTCCCTAAAACAATTTTATCTAGATTTGATATAGTTTCTTAAACTAAATCCCTTTTATCTGGAGGTTCAGATGTCGTTTTAGTTGGGATCTTCTTGGTTTTTTTTTAACTAATTTTTGTGGTTTTCTTGTTGCTAGGATCGTTGCTTTTACTGTTTTCAATGATGCTTTGAAGCATTTTCTGCAAAATAAGGGGAAATTTCAGCACCTCAAAAACATAAATATTAGCCCTCAGTTTTTTTAGATCTTCGAATAAATCTTATTCTAAAACAGGGGCTTCTAAACTTTGTTTAATTTCAGCTTGCTTCGACTGTTTTGGAAACACATTATTACTTGCTTCAGAAGAAGGTTTGTTCTTCATTTTTCTTCTTGTGTTGTAGGGGTGGACAGTTTCAAAATTTGCTTGGAAAATACTATCCAAGAATTGACCAAAGATGTTGGGAGATGATTTATCCTCTTCTGGTGTTTCTTCTTCAACTACATATTCATATATTTCAGGAGGAACAGAAACAAAATTATCATGTGCTGCTAAGAAATTTTTTTAAGCGTACTGCAAGCTTTCGAAATTGAGACCCTAGATGGTTGGGTTAGGCCGGTTGGGAGGAAAAGGTTTTTTGAAAGGAGGTTTAAAATTTCATTTGCTTGTGGATGCCTCCTCGACTGATCTTTTCAAATCCACAACCTGATTGGACAATTTTTGGAAAGATTTCTGCAAGCTTTCCAAGTCTAAAGTTTCTGGTTGATTTTTAATTTGAGGCCTAGTGAGGATTTCTATTTTCTTTTTAGACGATGAAGTTGTTTCAACTTCACTATTGAGATTGTCTTTTAAGCTTAATATATCCTTTCCAATTTGGTTTTCTTCCTCAAAGGCTCCTAACAAGGTGTTCTTTGTAGACCTTTTGACCCAGATGGTGATATTATTGTGCAGGGATTTAGCGTAATATGCGACAATTAGACTTTTTGCTGGCATTGAATCTATAGGGATTTTATTCTTTAAGGTAAGAAATATCTGGTTAAAATATTTTACTTTTTCCTTAGGATTCATTTGTAGACCGGAGAGCTCCATAACCAAGACTTTGGGAGATTAATCATCTCCAAACTTCTCTAAGAAACAAGTTTCAAATTTGTCCCAAGAGACAATGGTTTGGGGTTGTTGGGAAAAATACCATGTGGAGGCAGTTCCCTCAAATGTATAAGGAAATAGTATGCATACTACATCTTCATGCTCTACATTTTGAAGTCCAATGACCAACATAAACTTTTTTATGTGATCCTCAATAGATTGTTTAGAATCTGGATCAAATATGGGCAACCATTTCTCCGAGTGTTTTAGTAATGGGTGTTGAAGTCTAGGTATAGCCACGACATCTTGATCGAGCCAAGGTATGGCAGGATTGTTTTTTTCTTCCATGGGTATTGGTGGTGTCGAAGGCTAAGATGATTCAGACGAGGAACCTCCTTCGTCAGATGACTCTCCTCCTGAAGAATATGGAGGTGAAGTAGGTGGGGAAGGTGGGATACCATACCCTCTGGGTTCAAGAGTAGGGGGTTCAATAGGATCAGTGGTATTTTCACCTAGAGGATTTAGGAGCATACCAGTGCCTTCAGTTGTTCTCGGATATCTAAGAAGTCAAGAGGTTGACTAAGTGGCCTATTGGGTTGTCTGATATGAAATAAGGCATTGTGTGTCCTTATGAGTGACTAACGAACAATTTCTTGGACGTTGACCCCTTGAGGAGCTGGTGTCACTAGTTCAACGATAAACTCAGGATTATCGTTTGAGGTAGTTGTTGTTTCAAGCGTAACATTGTTGTCTGAGTGACTACGCGTTACAAGAGGGGAGCGAGTGTGAGGGAGGGGGGGAGGAGTCTTGCGACCTCCACATGCCATCAATTGAATTCAGACCCTCCTTCTAGCGCCATTTGTTGATGGGAAAATTTGACAGGCCATCAACTGGAAGAATGGGTCCGGTCCAGGGTTGTCTAAATAACCCAAGCCGTTTGGTGTAACCTATTCTGATGGGTTTAATGGCTCCATTAGCCAACTAGTGTCCTAAAACAAAGAAAACAAATAAACTAACTAATGCTAAAACTATAATAATATATAAACTATAATCTAATTATTTACAAATACCTTCAACAGAAAGATAAATGTGAACATGTTATTATGTACACAATAATTACAAATTGCAAGTTTTTATTAGTAGATGCCTTGCAAAATCAATGTTTGGTAATCGTTTGCAAAAGTAGATAAAGAAATCACATTTATTTAAATTTTCTATTTTCTAATCATAATTCTAAGAACTTAAATGAAATATGTTATGAAAAAAGGATAGAGTGATGGTCAAAGCCAATCTAAAACTGTCTTGTTTCGCTAATAGGTAAAATAACATAAACTAATGGAAATAAAGCTAACCTGAGATTAGTTTTAAACCGTGTCTATGCCTCTGTGCGATCTAAAACTCTAGTTGTCCTGCCTGTAGGAAAAATATGTAACATGCTTGTACTGATGCTTCACGAATAAACTCTAGGTGTTTATTGACAGCTAGGATATGAGAACAGAGTAGTAGAAATGTGTGTAAAATGATCTTATAATTATGAATGATTACAGTAACATAAATCTTAATGTAAGACATTCATTTTTATCAATCAACTAAACATTAGGAGTAAATCATGACATTAAAATCGATATAATGATCACAGTAGTGATTTGTGAAACAACAAATTACAGACAACATTTAAAACATTGAATAAAATGGAACATCATATTCCATTGAGACTAAAGATATACAACACATTAATATTCCAAAATAAACGAGACAAAACTTAAATGAGACAACTTCATATTGGTCTAAAGATGAAATGATAAAAGCTGGTCCATTAAGTTATGAAGATCATTTTTCCATAATCTGTTCCAGGCCAAGATGTCTATTACTTACAAAATGAACAGTATGTAAAGTGATTTGAAATCACATCCTCCTATCTCACAGGATAGGATAGGATTTCATAAAATCAAAATATGACAAAAATAGTGGGCTAACAACCAATCATAACAGAGTTGAGTTTATGCAAAACTTAATCAAAGTTTTTTTCAAAACAAACAGAAAAGGAACTACTAATCATTCAAATGCATAATCAAACATGTTTCCCCCAGATGATCAGCTATAGGATCTACTATTTCCTGAAAAATGAAACAAGAATAAGTTAGAAAATTACCCATAACTAATTTCTAATTTTTTTATTTAAAAGAGACTTGGCTATAGAATCGAAAGATTCTATAGCCAGTCTTATCTTAGCAAAAAAAATCAAATTCCAAATAGATTCAATTCAAAATAGATAACAAGAATATAATAAGAGGAAAATTGTTTTAACATTTTAAAAATTGACTAAATATGGGTCGAGTAGTTCAGAATTAATTATCGCTTTGACACTGGTTGTGTTTTTAATCATTATGTTCCCTGACCTATTAATGTTTTTAGCCTCTTTCTCTGCCTGTGTTTTGAGGTTGATATTTTCTCTTCTCAATGATTCATTTTGAGCGGCAAGCGTTTTGATTCGGACCTGAGGAAGGGGGATATCGATGTAATACCGCTCGATCCGATGGAAACAAACATCACACTGCACAGGAGGAATGACAGGTCTATGGAGTGCACGGTCAAACATGGGTGTATCCACCTTATCTATTATCTACTTCTAATAAGGCCTTATACCAGAGAGCCCCTCCTTACCCTTGAGGCACGGTGGAAAATTTGTCACAAATTCGTAGGCTTCAGTAGGAGAAATGACTTTCTTCCTGTAACCCTGCAAATCCGGGTCTTCAAGAATGAGGAATTCTTCGATCTCAGGGTCCGAACACTCGTCGATATCAATCGGGCTGATCAAGCTCATACAAGTGTTGGATCGGTTCCTAAGCTTTCTTGAAATTTGGCAACCTGCCCCTTTATTTTGAACCCTATATCTGTTCATTCCTTTGTTATCCCTTCACGTGGTTTTTCAACATCTGGGTTAATAATAACAATCAGGTTAACTTCAATTTCAGGAACAAGAGGGTTAATAACCTTCAACTTAGCATTCCCTTGCTCAGAAAATCCTGTAGGTGAAGACTTACTCGGCATCCCAACGTCTAGAGGGTTTTTGTTGGTAGAGTCTGGCATATCAATTGAAAAATTGCACTGGTTTTTAATCAGTGGCTCGTCTAAGATAGGGTTTGTCGTAGGAATATTCTAGGAAAAACCATTCCTTATCAAGAAATTTTCCCAACAGTCACCCACAGTGGAAAAGTGATGCATCAACAAAATATTAACCAAACTGTGATGAAACAGGCTTGAATCAACACTTTGTCTTTTATATCTCTTAGACATTTTATAGAGACTTCTCAACAAATAGAATTGCATGTTTAACTCAAAACCAATGAAATGCATAAGTAAGAGAATATGGTAGATGAATATTAATTTGTATCGACCCTCATAGGCCACAAATTGTTTGAGGATCATCAACAGGCTATGCCACCTAGGTTTAACCAGGGAGATGGGGATACCTTTTTCGCAGCATTTGATCTTTGAGGACGTCAGAAACAGGATCCATGGCATTCCTTCAATTCATGAGTTTTTGAACCATTTCTCTATTGTCAATGGAAGCCCTATTGCTTCACTTACAAACCCCTTGATTAACTCCAACAGTAGGTGCGCATCGATTGCCATGACTACTAACACGACTATTGAATTTTCAAGGGGTTTGAAATATATCAAAACAAAACTCTTCATAATTTGAATACAAATCATCGAACCATATAATAACTATATCAAAACCCAAAACATCGAAAAATAGGTCACTGAAACATTGGATTTAGATTGGATAAAAGCATGATGACCTTTAAAGGAATGCATTCTAAGGCATAAAAATTATAACACCAAGATAGGATTTTATGTTTGATTCATTCTTACAGTCATGAATCAAACATAAAACAAAATGAAAGCACATACAATAAGAGATTAATCAAAATATTTCTTTACCTAGTAAGTATCTCAAAAATTTCAAAAACGTTTATGAAATCGAGGGGAAGGAAGCTATAGAAAAAAAAATTTCTTGTTCAAATATCAAAATCATGTGGGGCTACCAACACACCCCTCAGATGAAACACTAGAGGACATAAGGAGGTCCTCCATGAGAAAAGAGTTTGTAGGAATCGACATAGCGGAAGAAGGATGGATGGATGGGATGTAATAAGTAGAAGGACCACCCATTTGAGCACTCGATCTTGGAAAAGAGAAGCTAGGATTGGGTCCAGAGAAAGGAGGATTCCAACCTCCTACCATAAGAGTTGGTTGAGGGATATGACTCCCACTAAATGAAAATGGAGAATAAGGAGGCATCATCCCCCCAGACCCAAAACTAGGATTCACATAAGACGATGAGACAGAGGATGGAAAGTGCAGAGACATGTCTAGAATATCAAAAGTAAAAGGATTAGAGCCCCAAAGTATTGGATGAGTATCATGATTCGGCATACCACTCAAAAATACAAAAGGATTCATCCCAATGGAATGAGAAAAAACCATGGGTTGGGTAGCACTTACTCAGGGATTCATGGGGCTCCACTAACCATAACAATAAAAACTCATGACGCAATACAAAATCCTAAGGCCAACTGATAATCAGAGAGCACACCAAAATAAAGAAAAAGATCCAAATACACATAAACAAGATATAATGGCTGAAAAGGGGCCTCCCTCACTAGAGTAGGTATGTCTCACCCAAGAGGGTCTCGAGACTCCCTTCAAAATATTGGAGGTATTAGAATCATTTATAAGGGCCCTCGTGGGATTAATAACGCAGTCGGTTATATTCCCCCAGAGAGGTAATCCTCCATAAAAGTTTTTTGTTGTCCAACCCTTATCTGAATCAGGGTACTTATAGAATAACCCCTGCAAGTAACCTCCGTGTCTACCTATGTCAAGCAACTAGAGCCAACACTATGCAACAAATGTGCAGGAGAACAATCATAAGTCAGATCCACTGTATGTGCAGGGTAACAAAGCCCAAAACATTGAAAGCACTGCCTCTCACAGAGGTAAAGGTACTATAAATACCCCCATATATGAATAGATCCCCAAAAATATCTCTGACACTAAGAAGGTATTAGAGGTTATCACTACAACGAAATTTGTGCTACCTCATTCTTAACTCCGGTGTGAGTGGAACGTCCTGACATCACTAATTACACAATGGATTCCACCACTCCCTCGTCAGACACATATGTTTAGTTTAATAGCCTTGGAGAATTTTACTCACAAAATCATATTCCAAGGCCTTATATCCTATGCTTGTTTGTGTACTCTGAAAAATAAAATCATTTCTAATCAATTTTAATTAATCAACGTTACTTTTAATGGCTTTGTTTACTCAAGAGATGTGGTCGTGAAACTGATGATATTATGACTCAACATATCAAAGAAATGAATATGAACATAGTGCTAATTCCTAATCGTAAATTCTCAAAAGATGGTAAGGATTTCAAATGCAACTTCTATAATTTCAATAAAATGCAATCCTTCCACATATACCAAGATCAATACTAAATAGCCAAAAGAGAAAATGCCATAATGCAAAATGAGCAATTTTTTTTGTTTTGTATTTTTGATATAAATAAATTAAAATGCAAGGACTGAATAGTATCTTGATATATAGACCCTACAGCAAGAAAAAAGACACAATACAAGCAAGATGCCAAGAAACAAACACTCAAACTAAAATGCAAGGACAACCAATGAAAAAGATGATAAGAAAGAACACTGTTAGAAGGTTTCCTATCACTCTGTAAGAACTCAACAATTAGGATAGAGACTCAATAAGACTGAACAACCAACCAAACTCACGCAACAAACACCAAACTCAACTAGTAAGAAAAAAAGTTGATGTACGTGACTGTTTGAGAAAAAATTGCATATGTACGCCCCCTATAGAAGGATAACTCGTGTATGTATGCATCTGTCAAGGGAAAATCCGCGTATATGTAGTAAAACACTACCAGGGAAAGGATTAAGCCAAGAAACTCAGATGCAAAGTAAAAGTAGGTTGTCAAACAATCAAGCCACAAGGAAACATAGGCTAACATAGAGAAATTCAAGGAGAAAAACACTCCAAACTCCAAAATAGAAGATCAATCCACAGTATGGTCGCCAATTCTGTTACGACGAAAGTCAGTCTATGGAATGGGGTAAACCACAATAGACGGAATGACTGTAGAAATCAACTCTAATCCAAAGTATGATATATAAATGAAAATGCTAACAAGACAAGATCAAGGACAAGGACAAGGACAGGACAAGGACAAGGACAAGGACAAGGACAATGAATCTGATATTGTAATTTTCTCAAAGGGAATCGAACTGGTGGTCGCAGAAAATTCAAGATCACAAGAAAATAAAGACCAATCTGATCATTAATGACTCCCCGATGGAGATCGAAGAGAAAGTATCCTAGCTTCCTACACCAACAAATTGCAGATCTAAAATTCTTTGTGCAATCGAAATAAAGAGGTCATAAGTTTTCTTATCTAGCTTAATATGGTATTCTAGATCTTGTTGTCGTTATTCTCGAATTCTTGATTTTATATGGCATTAGATCTGGTACCTGGTGTGATATGGTATTTTGATTTAATAGATTGCATGTTTGGTAGTTTGTTCTCACCATCTACTCACACAAATCTTCATGGATCTGTTTTCTATCTGCTGATTAGAGAAAGGCTAGACATTGTTTATCATTACATATTTCCACCTTTCGGACTACACTGATCCAATATTTTCTCATTCACCATGGATCTGTAGACAGTGATCCGGAATACCTTCAGTCAGTTATAGTTAAGGAAAATTTCCACAAAAAATACCACACAATCTAATGTATTGAACACATGATTTTGTTTGCAACTCCCACTAAAGAAAATTACAGTTGTAAACCCTCGAATATACATTGTTTAATGTGCACCTGATAGGAGTCCATTGAAACAGTGTCTAGTATGATCGAAAGTGGCGTAGTATCCTCTCCCTTTGATTTGTTTTTGGAGTCTCATCTCCCTCTGATTTGGTTTTTCAAAATATGATCTTGATTGTTCTAGCCATCTTAATCGGGAACGTGATCAGCCTGCACGTGGCCTTTACTCAGACAGATTCATATCGTGCTCCTCTAACAGAGGCAGAAGCTCTGCAACAATTTCATCATATTCTGAGTAATAGTTCTGCATATTTCTTTTCACACAATGTGATAATGCAGGTATTCATGTTTCCATGACCACATTCTCAAGGCGCACTGCATTGAGAAAACGATCCTCAAAGAGATTCCAATTCCTACAAAATTGTTGATTGAGGTATTTTCCAAGATAATGGAAACTGGAATGACATGGTCAAGGAATTTCATTGGAGAATATAGGAGCACAAAACCATTATGCAGTTGAAGATCAGAGAGACGTGGTCACATTTGAACCTTTTCATTGAGTGTAAGTTCTACATTAACGTAATCAAGAGTCATAGAGAGCTCAAAGCATATCACAAAGGGAATCAGTCCTTGGGGTTTCGTTGCACAATCCTTCAATGGAATTCTGAAGAGTGGGAAATGAGTCAATGACCATCAATTGGTGGACCTCTGTTCATGGAAAATCTACACGAGAAATGTGTTGACATGCAAGTAGGTTTTATGCTACCAATTCATGCAAAATAGGAATTCTGGATATGGATTTATGGGTGCGCTGAGAATTCCATTTGGGGATTGGAAACCATTTATAAAGATTAGTATGTCATGAGCTAATATTAGAATGGTATACCATTGGAATGGTAATGAATGTGAGTGATTAGTTCATGAGAGAGGATTAGTGGAATGAGAGAGAATGAGTGCTCAGGTAGTATATTATTCATATTTGGGTGAACATGATAAATATTTGGATGCTCAGACATAATTCTTATGCTTGTTAAAGATTGAATCACCATTAGAACCCGCATTGAATATTCTCTCTGTTTTATACAGAGATTAGCTTTTGGATGTAGCGCCAGCTCCCAATTCGCCCAGTTGGTTTGAAGTTGTATGAATTGATCTCTTTATAAATCTGGGTATGTTTTGGAATGAAAATGCAGCTTATTTTAACTGTATATGGGCAAGATTGACATCAGATATTTTGGGAACTAAGCTTGAATGGTTAAGAGTTTTATAATTAGAGGAAAATGGAAATTTATGTAACATGGAGTGTAGAGTTTGGGAAAGTAATTGAATGTTGGTAGAATTAAAACATAAAGGTATTTTATGTTATTTTATGATTATTTTTGGAGTGATAAGGAGTTAGATGTAATTAAAAAAACAAACAAACAAACAAACAAAAAATTGTTTATTTCAAGGGGTAGATAAAGACATAATCATTGTAATTTTTGAAGCAATTAGTTTACTTCAAGGAGAAAGGTTCATTTTTATGAGTTTGTCACATTTATTATGTTGATCAAGAGCATGATGCTTTCAAAATGTATTTGAGAATTACTCTTGTAGGCATAGATACCCATAGTAAAATCAAGATTCTTTTTTCTTGTGTTCTAGATCCGCCCAAAATTTAATAAGGGGATCATAGGTACACCTTGCATAGTGTGTTGTGGTAAAATTTTCATGGAAGATTATATTGCTTACTATCTAGTTTTGACATAAGTACACTTACAATTTTTCATATGACGATACACACATGGCCTTCCAAGCAAGTTAATTCAAGCACACAATAAATGCTAGTGAAGTACAAGCAATCAAAGCACATATGATCAAGCATCTATGAAGAGAATTCTCAAACATTCAAGTCGTCAACCACATCAGCAATGGACAAATCAAAGTATTTGAACTCAACACATCATGGAGCATTTGAAATTCAATTGTAACTTGCAAAAGTGTTTGTTGTAAGATTACTTGATCAAGTTGAATTGTACTTGCAATAGTTTCTTTGTAAGTGTCACTATTAAAATCACATCAAATTGTATTGGTTGCATTTTTTATTGAACCCGACATCCATTCGATTCATTGTAAGTCTATTGTAAAATCACAAGTTTGGATGCATTTTCGGTGGTAACCGACATCCTCAACTTCTTGGAAACAAATTCAAGTGAGTGTGACAAATTAAAGCGAGCGCGAAGTTCATGCGAGTGATTCAAGTGAGGGAGTTGCAAGTAAGCCTTATTTTGTTGATTCAAATTGTAATCTACCTTCACAAGGAGACCTCATTTAATGTTTTGAAATGGCTCGAAGTATTGAATTATTAGAGTTTATGAACACTCTAATAAACACCATTGAAGGAAACAAAGTGATATTGAACAAAGAAACTCTTCAATCATTGCTAACTTGTTTGAAAGTGACGCAAGCTAAAGTTATAACTCTTCAAGATCAATCCCATCTATTAAATGATGAGTTGATAGATCTCAAAAATCAACAGCCAGTGAAGTATTCTAAACTAGTTTTTTCTCAACAAAATCCTCTCTATGATGATGAAGATGATTTTTTTGATCAACGGTCAGTGAAGGAGAAAATCAACAAGACAACTCCAGATGCAGATGAAGATGAATCTATTTTTGAACCTACATTTCAAGAGTTTTATTTTGAGTTCAATGAAGAAAATATTTCAATGATGGAACAACATGTAGTAAATCCACTTCCACAGATTTTAAAGAAACATGTTCAGAATACTCTTTCCAAGCCCATCATCAGACCTTGGGAAGAAATCATCTACAACAGGAATAGAATAGGACTTGGATATGACAAGGAAGTTACCTTTCATATTCTAAATTATTCTAGACCAATCCAGTTCCAAAGTGTTTGATTCCTTCAAGAAGATTCAACTTCACATGTTCCAGTTCAACATCAGAATGCAAAGTGCCCACATTGCAATCGAGTTGGTCACATGGAGAATTGATGCAGGAGCATCGTCGACATCAAGTGAGCCAGCGCGGAAGGCAAGAGACAACTGGACAAGCGCTAGCACAAATTTTGAAAATCACCTTGGAAGTTGTTGCACAGTCATAAATGTAATAATTTAATGAAGAGCACTTGTATAATGTAAATGGACCTTGAGCGGATTGCTCTCGTCCTTAGTAGGTAGAAGGCATTTAAAAGTAGTTAATGTAGGTAGATAGAATTTAACTCTAGATTAGACAGTTTCTAGAGCGCAAGAGGGAAACGGGATATAGACACCCTCATTGTGCATTGTAACATTATTATGAGCATTTGTGTATGAAGAACATAGAAGAGAAAACAGAGAGTTATGTAAGAACACCCATGTATAGATATTTGAATTAATAGAAGAGGTTGATTCAAATTCATGGTTTTGTGTTGTTCTCTGTGTATTGATGCTGATTGATATGCTCATGGATGTTTGTTTCATGTTATACATTTGCTTTTATGTTGTGTATGTGATTTCATGTTTGAGTTTGAAGTCTGAAGGGAAGTAGAAATTAGTTTCAATTGTTTCTCTATCTGAGCAAGAGTTCCTGCAAGGAGTGCAGTTGAAGTGTCCGCAAGGAGTGCGTTGATGGAGGGATTGGATAGTTTAACCTTTGTTCTAAATTCCCAGAAGTGCAGACAGGTTCAGGAGCCGTGCAAGGAGTGCACAGGCCAAGCTAAGCCTCAGATTTGCGATTCTAAGAAGAGCATTGAGAGACTGCTGCTGCAGGTGTGCGCAGGGTCGAAGAAACTCAACACTTGGAAGTGTTTGAGGTTGCCACAAGGAGTGCACGTACGAGTCTTTTCTAAGACTCAGAGTCAGATGTAAGCTCAGGAGGTATAGGACCTTCGAGAAATTCGCCAAGGAAAAGAATAGGAAATTCGCACTGTGGAGTGTTCAACAGGCGTCGCAAGTTTGCGTGCAAGGTGGACAAGTTTCCACGGAGAAATACTTGATTCATTTCGTGGAAATGACCAAGGTAGAATGGATGGTCGGAATTCCTTAGGGAGGATTCGCGACATTCCGTGAGCCGTTAGATCTCACAGAGGTGCAAGGGATATATGACAGGCATTTCCGAGAGGATAGAAGCTCAGGAGGGGTAGGGCCGTTGATCCGAGTCACAGGGACCCTCGGATTTCACATGAGAAATTGCACATCAGGGTTTCATGGGTTGAATTCCCGTGAACATAGCAGCAGGAATCGCGATATCGCGATACGCGATATCACGACAGCCAAAAGGATAGTGTGGGGCCATAGCGGAGTCGGCTAGTGGACAGGTGGCGCACCTTATCGGAGTTTCGTGGCAAGAAATCCCGGAACAATCGCGCATCAGGATTCACGATATTGCGAACTCCGAAATGTCGATGGAGTGAAGGTAGCATTGAAAAGTCAGAACTCACGCGTGCGTCGGAGTTTTGGTGTATCGGTAATCGGGAGTCGGGAAAGTGAATTGTCCAAACTCGCGAGTGTCAAGATCGCGATAGGGAAAGTACTGAAAAGATAAAGGAGAGGGTCAATGTTGACTTGTATCGGGTTTTGGGGATTCGAGAGTCCGATGCTTGGCCACTGACCTCATGAACTCTCGAAGTCTGATTTCCCGATCAGGAAAAAGGGAGATTCCGTGAGAGAGTTGTTATGGGTGAAGATTTCCTGATAGGGAAATAAAAGAACCGTTTGGGGTTCTTCGGGCTGTGTGGAAAGGAAAGATCCTGTGAGCGGACGTGCTTGCGAGCGCGGCTGCGTCAGTTTGGTATTAGAGCACAAAAAGATTCTTTTTTTTCTGTAGCAGAGAAAAAGAATTCACCATGCCACCAAGGAGAGATAGACAATCACTTGATCCAGAGGATAGGGAAATGTCGAGAAGAAGAGGCAGGTAGATGTCAGATCCAGTTATGGAGAGACAAATGCGTGATCTCCGAGATAGACTCGAAGACATGGAGACAGTGCAAAGATGCACAGTGAGTGCGGGGGATCTTAGTGATTCCGAAAGCGAGATTGAGGCTGAACATGAAGAGGAAGTTGCAGCTGAAGATGCATCAAACGAGCGTTTGATCAGGGCTATTGCAAGGATGAGTGCAAGAGAGAAAATGGACATTCCAGTTTATGAGGTAAACTTGGATGCAGAGGAGCTTCTAGACTGGATTAGAGCTCTGGACACATACTTCGACTATGAAGATGTCGAAGAAGACAAGAAATTCAAGCATGCTGTCACAAGATTGAAGGGACATGCAACATTGTGGTGGGATGAGATACAATATGATAGACGCTTCAAGGGCAAGCAAAAGATTAAAAGCTGGGACAGGATGATCGCAAAGATGAAGGCGAAATTCATCCCCAGGGACTATCAAATCACTCTGTTCAGGAGGATGCAGAACTTGAGACAGAAGCTGATGTCAGTGAAAGAATACACTAAGGAATTCTATAAGCTGAACATCAGGGTAGGTCATCGGGAAAGCGATGATGAAAAGGTTGCTAGATATCTGAATGGTCTGAGATATGACATTCAAGATGAGATGAGCATGATAACCATCCGAACGGTGGAAGATGATTATCAATTGGCTCTAAAAGCAGAAGAGAAGCTGAGCCGAAAGCAGAGTCAGAGGGACCGAGGCAGAAGTCATCCCAGAGGCAAATCTGTTGCCCAAGATAAATATCAAAAGCCCAAGGAAGACTGGAAGAAACCTCAGACTCGAACAGAGAGAAGTGGAAGTTCACAGCGTGGACAATATGCTGAACAGAGAGGAAAGCATACTGAGAAGAGAGGAGATTATGATGATAACAATGCTTTTCCTCGTACCAGAGGTAGAGGAAGAGGAAGAGGTGGAGTAATTACATGTTTCACATGTGGAAAGAATGGGCACAAGTCTTACGAGTGTCCAGATAAGAAGAAGGATGTAGGAGAAACTCACATCGCCGAGGTACAGAAGCGGGATGTTGAGGTAGAAGACGTTGAAGGCGGAAGATCGTTGATGATGCAAAATGCTCTTTTGACACCTGAGAAGGAGGTGGAGAGTTCAGTCCAAAGGACCAGACTTTTTAGGACTGCTTGCAAGACCAAGGACAGGGTATGCAATTTCATTGTAGATAGTGGTAGCACGGATAATCTCGTTTCAACCGAGATGGTAGAGAAGCTGGAGCTAGAGACGATTAATCATTCAAGCCCATAGAGAATTTTGTGGCTACAGAAAGGACACCAGGTAACTGTCACTAAACAATGTTTAGTTGAATTTAAAATAGGAGGGTATAATGATAAGATATTGTGTGATGTTATTCCTATGGATGTTTGTCATCTATTGCTGGGTAGACCATGGCAATATGACACAAATGTGATTCATGATGGGAGAATGAACACATACACTCTGGAGAAGAATGGGAGGACACACATGTTGCTTCCAATTAAGGATAAGGAAGTGAAGCTGGAAGTAAGAAACACTGTACTTCTCATGAGTGGGAAGGAACTTCTTACAGAGGTTAAGAAGAAGGAGGATCCACAATTCTTTGTGGTTAGGAAACCGAAGATTATTTTGACCAGCACAAGAGTGGATGATTTACCAGAAGAAATTCAGGAACTGTTGGAAGAGTTCGCTGATATAGTAGTGGACGAATTACCTCATTCGTTGCCACCAATCAGAAGTGTGAGTCATCATATTGATCTCATACCAGGAGCCAGTTTGTCGAACAAAGATATGTACAGATTGACACCGCAAGAGAATGAAGAGGTTAAAAGGCAAGTCTAGGATTTGTTGGACAAAGGTTTGGTCAGGGAAAGCTTGAGTCCATGTGTTGTTCCAACAGTACTCAGTCCGAAGAAAGATAGAGGCTGGAGGATGTGTACTGAATCGAGGGCCATTAACAAGATAACCATCAGGTACAGACTTCCATTTCCGAGGATGGATGATTTGATGTATTTCTTAAGTGGAGCAAAGTATTTTTCAAAGATTGATTTGAAAAGCGGATATCACCAGATTCGCATGAGAGAAGGTGATGAGTGGAAAACAACATTCAAGACAAACGAAGGGTTGCATGAATGGCTTGTTATGCCATTTGTCTTAACAAATGCGCCGAGTACCTTCATGAGGTTGATGAACGAAGTCCTGAGGGAGTTCATCGGAAAATTTGTCATCATGTATTTGGATGACATACTGATTTTCAGTAAATCAGTAGCAGAACACTTGAAGCATTTGGCTATGGTGATGCAGAAGCTATAGCAAGAGAAGCTGTTGATAAATATGAAGAAGTCCTCATTTATGAAGACGAAGTTTATTTACCTGGGATTTGTTATTTCTGTAGATGAGTTGAGGATGGATCCAGATAAGGTGGAGGTAATCAAGAATTGGCCATCATCGAGGAACATATTTGAGGTGAGAAGTTTTCACGGATTAGCTAGTTTCTACCGAAAGTTCATCAGGAATTTCAGTGGAATCAGCGCAACAATGATGGATATAGTGAAGAAGCGGCATAAGTCTTTTCATTGGACAGAAGAAGCTGAGAAGAGTTTCAGTCTGTTGAAGAGAAAGATCATGGAACAACCGGTTCTGGTGTTGCTAGATTTTCGAAAAACATTTCAAGTGAAATGTGATGCAAGCGGGTTTGCAATCGGGGCAGTCTTGAGTCAAGAAGACAGGCCAATAGAATACTTCAGTGAGAAGTTGAATGAAGCGAAAGTGAAATACTCCACATATGATAAGGATTTTTATGCTATCATCCAGGCATTAAAGAAATGGAGGCATTACTTGATCCCGAAAGAATTTGTTTTATACAGTGAAAACCATGCACTGTAGTTTGTGACTCAACAGGAAAAGTTGAATCAGAAACATGTCAAATGGGTTGAGTATATGCAGAATTTCACATTTGTGATTAAACATATTTCTGGTACTGCTAACAAATTTGTTGATGCTTTGAGCAGGAAGTGTTTTCTATTGCAGGAGTTTCAAGTCAAAACGTTGGGTTTTGATAATCTCAGGGACATGTACGCAGATGAACAGGATTTCAAAGAGGCGTACGAAACAACTGAGAATCCAGTTCTCAGGGATAGGAGCCAATGGGTTGAGTACATGATCCAGGAAGGATTGCTATTCAAGGGCAATCAACTGTGTATTCTGAAATGCTCCATGAAGGAGAACTTGTTGAAGGAGAAACATAGTGGAGGATTGGCCAGACATTTCGATCATGACAAAACATTCGCGAAGTTGAGCGAATCATACTTTTGGCCAGGGATGCGATCAGAGGTCAAGAAATTTGTAGACAGATGTAGGATTTGTCAGCATTCCAAAGGAAGGAGATAGAATGCAGGTTTGTATCAACCATTGCCCATACCAGAGAGGCCATGGGATGAAATTGGCATGAATTTTGTATTGGGGTTGCCGAGAACACAAAGAGGTGTTGATTCAATCTTTGTGGTAGTGGATATATTTTCCAAAATGGCACACTTCATTCCATGTCAGAAAACCAATGACACAACTCACATTGCGAACCTGTTTTTCAAAGAGGTCATTTGACTTCATGGTTTGCCAAGGAGTATAGTCTCGGATCGAGATACAAAGTTCATAGGGAATTTTTGGAGGACCTTATGGAAGAAGCTGGGAACTAATTTGATGTTTAGTTCAGTGTATCATCCTCAGATGGATGGACAGATGAAAGTGGTGAACAAAAGTCTGGGAGACTTGCTGAGAATCTTGGTGACAGAACACCACAGCAGTTGGGACAATATATTACCACAGGCCGAGTTTGCGTACAATGATTCAATCAACAGGAGCACAGGCTAGAGTCCATTTCAGGTTGTCTATGGCATGCAGCCGAGAGGAGTTTCTGAATTGTAGGATTCAGAACAGACTGCGACTAGGAGAACTAGTGTAGAAGATTTTGCAGAGGCGATGAGAGAACTTCACAGCTAGGTGAAGCAACGACTGTTGGATTCAAGTTACGAATATAAGCATAGAGTCGATCAGCGGAAGAGACAACTTCAGTTCAAGGTTGGTGAGTTAGTTCTGGCACATTTGAGGAAGGAAAGGTTCCCGAGAGGAACATACAATAAGCTAAAGATGAAGAAAATTAGGCCATGTAAGGTCTTGAAGAAATTCGGGACAAATGCTTATGAGATTGAATTACCCGATGGGATCAGAATTTCTCCGATATTCAATATCTTGGATTTGTACCCATATAAGGATGAGAAAATAGAAACAGGAGATGAGCAGCCAGTGATTCAGTGGCGAAAGTAGATGTCAGTTGCAGATAAGCCGCAGATGGAGTGCATAGTGGATAAACGAGTGGGCAAGAAAACCAGAAGGAAAGAATACTTTGAGTATCTGGTCAAATGGAAGGGCCATCCAGTTGAAGATGCCAGCTGGGAGAACGAAGCAGAGATCCAAAAGCATGGACGGACCATGCACGATCTCATGGACAGGAGCCCATGAAGATTTTCAAGTGAGGGAGTATGATGCAGGAGCATCGTCGACATCAAGCAAGCCAACGCGGAAGGCAAGAGACAGCTGGACAAGCGCCAGCACAAATTTTGAAAATCACCTTGGAAGTTGTTGCGCATTCATAAATGTAATAATTTAATGAAGCGCACTTGTATAATGTAAATGGACCTTGAGCGGATTGCTCTTGTCCTTAGTAGGTAGAAAGCATTTAAAAGTAGTTAATGAAGGTAGATAGAATTTAACTCTAGATTAGGCAGTTTCTAGAGCGCAAGAGGGAAATGGGATATAGACACCCTCATTGTGCATTGTAACATTATTATGAGCATTTGTGTACGAAGAACATAGAAGAGCAAGCAGAGAGCTGTGTAAGAACACCCATGTATAGATATTTGAATTAATAAAAGAGGTTGATTCAAATTCATGGTTTTGTGTTGTTCTCTGTGTATTGATGCTCATTGATATGCTCATGGATGTTTGATTCGTGTTATACATTTGCTTTTATGCTATGTATGTGATTTCATGTTTGAGTTTTAAGTCTGAAGGGAAGTAGAAATTAGTTTCAATTGTTTCTCTATCTGAGCAAGAGTTCCTGCAAGGAGTGCAGTTGAAGTGTTCGCAAGGAGTGCGTTGACGGAGGGCTCGAATAGTTGAACCTTTGTTCTAAATTCCCAAAAGTGCAGACAGGTTCAGGATCCTTGCAAGGAGTGTGCAGGCCAAGCTAAGCCTTAGAGTTGTGATTCTGATAGAGCATTGAGAGACTGCTGCTGCAGGTGTGCGCAGGGTCGAAGAAACTCAACACTTGGAAGTGTTTGAGGTTGCCACAAGGAGTGCGCGCACAAGTATTTTCTAAGACTCAGAGTCAGATGTAAGCTCAGGAGGTATAGGACCTTCGAGAAATTCTCCAAGGAAAAGCATAGGAAATTCGTGCTGTGGTGTGTTCAACAGGCGTCGCAAGTTTGCATGCAGGGTGGACAAGTTTCCACAGAGAAATACTTGATTCATTTCGTGGAAATGGCCATGGAAGAACGGATGGTCAGAATTCCTTAGGGAGGATTCGCGACATTTCGTGAGCTGTTAGATCTCATAGATGTGAAAGGGAGATACGGCAAGCATTTCCGAGAGGATAAAAGCTCAGGAGGGGCAGGGCCATTGATCCGAGTCACAAGGACCATCGGATTTCACACGAGAAATCGCGCATTAGGGTTTTGTGGGTTGAAGTCCCGTGAACATAGTAGCAGGAATCGTGATATCATGATACGCGATATCTCGACAGCCAAAAGGATAGTGTGGGGCCATAGCAGAGTTAGCTAGTGGACAGGTGGCACACCTTATCGGAGTTTCGTGGCGAGAAATCCTGGAACAATCGTGCATCAGGATTCACAATATTTTGAACTCCGAAATGTCGATGGAGTGAAGGTAGCGTTGAAAAGTCATAACTCACGCATGCATCAGAGTTTCAGTGTATCGGTAATCAGGAGTCGGGAAAGTGAATTGTCCAAACTCGCGAGTGCCAAGATCGCGATAGGGAAAGTCCCGAAAAGATAAAGGAGAGGGTCAAAGTTTACTTGTATCGGGTTTTGGGGATTCGAGAGTTCGACGCTTGGCCACTGACCTCGCGAACTCGCAAAGTCCGATTTCTCGATCAGGAAAAAGGGAGATTTCGTGAGAGAGTTGCTGCGGGTGAAGATTTCCCGATAGAGAAATAGAAGAACTGTTTGGGGTTCTTCGGGCTGTGTGGAAAGGAAAGATCCTGTGAGCGGACGTGCTTGCGAGCGCGGCTACGTCAAGAATCATTGTTTTGATATCCATCCTTGCCACCACTGTGGTAAGCATAACCATTCTTCAGAAATATTTTCAACACTAAAGAAACCTGCAAGATTGAATATTCACTATGAGTGGATCAGTCCTTGGAAGTTGTCATCAACAACCAAGCAATTATATAAGTGTTATCATAGAATTCAATCTCGATCAAAGAATAATATTGGAGCACGTAGAATTTTTGTACCTCACATAATTGGTCCCCTTATGGAATAGCTTTCGAGCATGGCCCTCATGGGATGAGATAACATGTGTTTCTTTTTCCGAATGCCCACTTCATGTTATACACAAATGTAATAATTACGATACACTCTTAATCCTAGAAGAGGGAGTACAATGATGTAAATTGTTTATACCTTAAGGGGGGGAGTTCAAAAATCAAATGACGATGGTTCATGAAACCAATTGTGGTCTCTCCTTTCAGCTAAAAAAGGGTGGAATTGATGATGGAATTGAAGATGGTTGTCAAACTGAACTTTTCGACAACAAATATGCTAGATGGGCATGAAATTTTCCATATGGGAAACTGCAGTCTATAGATGACAAATTTTGGTAGGATTATGGTTCAATGAATTACAATTGAATCATACACATTATACATTAGGATGTTGTTGGACACCTAAAAGTGTAAAAATTGGTTAGTGTTCATCCAAAAACCATCAGATACATGGTATCAATTGGTTAGTGGTTATCCCAAATCACAGATTCATAGAGAACTTCAGTGATACACTGATAGTAGAGTGGTGACACTACACGTTCACCAATTAACATAAGACATCAGAGTCTTTTAGCGCAAATACTTGGAAAATTGATCAAATTGTTAAGAAATCAGGGAATGTTCATATATTGTATCTTTTCACTTCAATATCTCAGTTCTCTTCCAGTTCATTTCAGATGAACCATTCAACATATAAATTGGCGGTTTTTCAGGAAGTTCTTCATTGAGGCTCAGCTCAGGAGTTTCAGTATGAAGACTTGGAATTGATACCAGTTTATGCTTTATTGTTGGTATTATTGATCAGACTTGTGATTGAGGGGGGGGATGTTAGCCTATGGATTACTTTACCAATCACTATTGTCACCTATATTTGTATTATTCATTTAGGATATTAGTAATATATTCTCAAGTGATGACTAATGAGTTAGTTAAGATTGCCTATCCTAATCATCATGCATGATTTTAGGATCTAGATAAAATATCTCTATGAGGTGGAATCACCCATTCTACTATAAATATGTAACATTGGTGTGAATACATTAGTGTTGTCTAGTGATCCTTTTCCGTCATCTTGTTGTTATTATGCATATTCTATCAATGTTCCCAATATACAATACAAAGTATCTTTATTAGATGCATACTTAACTGACCATGATACAATCTATCTTCTACTTTAAATATGAAACACATATAAAACATATTATATTCCAGTCTATCAAAGAATACTTGCATATCTTTTTTACATATACAGAAATCCCCCTTCTCTTTCCAATGGATCAATTAACTTTAGCATGGATTCCATTTGTATAGTCCATAAGTAACTAATCAATGTAGAAATTATACAACACATATCCATTCATCATCTCTCTGGATTTCCTTCTATTTTTTGGACAATTTATGCATTGTGATCAAATACATTATATCATCCAACTTCTGAAAAAAAATTGGTTTCTAATGGATTCTCACACAAGGAAAATTTATACAAACACACCCATGGAACAGGAAATAAAAAGGTACATGCTTCTACCTTTGTCTTTTACTGTATCACTTTGGTGTCTTATATCATATGTCAAAATTGCATGTTTTCTGCACATAACACCTTATTTTGATGCCCATGGAAATTTGTATATTTCTAGCATTGAAACAATTACAACAATTGAAGAAGAGAAAGAGGCTCTAAGTACAACACATGACAAAACTCAAGAACAATTGTCCAATAGGTATTCTAGTAATCATTATGGAATTCTCAGTGTCCTAATATGTTATATGTCTTCTGTATTTTCCCCTACAAAAAATGTGCCAATGTAAAAAATGTCACAACAACATACAATATGTTGTACATGCTTGTTTTTTACATAGTCAATCCAAAAATCTTTTTTTTAGGATAAGAAAAATTTGGACAAGTGAAGGAAGCGTGGGCACTCAATCATCACAAACATTAGAACAACCAAAAGAACATGTGTAAATATTCATAAATTATGCTCCTTTTTCATTCAGGAAATAGATATTCTCAATTACCTATTCTTATATTCCATGGTAAATACACTAATATTATATAAGGCCATTGTTTTCGGTTCACATGAAATATTGGAATGCACAAACAAAGGAGACAACACAATGCAACATGCATAACCTAAGAGGTGTGCCTTTTAAACTCTCGTCACTGCAATTCATTCAAATTGTGAGACTAATTCTGCAAACATGGAAAAAAAATGTATACAAATTGTCCCTCATATTAGTTCTTATGTTCAAACATTGTCAACATGCCCAGACCAACACCACGAAATATAGTATTAGTAGAAGACTTGAACAGTTGGTGAACGAGACATATATTCATCGAATACATAATGGTCACATACAACACCTACTTGGTCATAGAAAATAGGACATGACGCATAATACGTGCTGATATCACTGACAATAAGGGACTGATGATAGTCACATTGACTGTGCCTTCACACTTTGTTCAAAAACACGAGGAAAAAATCATGTCTAGCAATGGAATATCCATTACAGATTTTAAAATACTACCAAAAACTATATGTGATCATGGTGATTATGATCATATTATCTTGTTAGATGGATCAAGTATTGTAGAAACAGTGCCAACAATTTTCACTAATCACAATTTCATTCCAAACACAACAATAAGACAATTTGTTGAAAATAAAGGCTTGTATCCAATTGGAACCATTGGCACTGCCATCACATATTGAAAAAAGGTTGGATTGAAATACATTCTCCATATAAAGGATGGTGACTTGGATTAAGAAAAGGAAATGGTACCACTTCCATATCCTTGTTTTTTTTTCTTACTTTCACATCCTAAAATGTCCCCAATAATGTTCCATAACTATGATGATGTTCTATGTTGCATCTTCAACTTTTCGACACATATGCACATTTCTTCTCTTCAATGGAAAAAAAATGAAAAAGGGGAATTTCCCCTCGTGCTTTTAAAAAATATAACCAAGAAGAGAGATGTCAAAGAAAAGGTGTTTCATGAAACATAGTCAACATTTATAACAAAGTTGAGAACAAACATAGTAAAGGATTTGAAAAAGATAACATGCTCCATTACTATTGTAATTATACATAGAGAGTTCCATCCATGAAATTTATGTACACAATTATCTTTACACATACAGATTGTGTTTCTAACTATATTAACTAGGATTCCATGTACACAGGTTGAAGGTGCATTAGCAACAACAAATGCATACTTGACTCCCTTCGAAATTGTGTATTCCAACTGCAATTCCCCTACTTCATCCTATGCATTAATATTTGGTTCCACAATTGATTATGTAAGATACAATGAAAAAATCCCTTATCAATATAAACATTGCCTCAATGTTATCATCTGAACAATGGACAATAACATTGTGCAATGTACAATTAGAGAACCAATATTGTAGAATGTACTTCCTAGCCCGATGCAATTTCCATATGAAGCATATATTCATAAAAAAACAAGTATTGTGTATATGCTACTTGACTTCCAATTTCATGGTAGGTTTACATTAAATGAGGACAATGTGGTCCTACATATTAGTCGAATAGAAAACAACTACAATAAACAAGTCACTTGATGAGGAAAAAGGTACGTCAGACAATTTCACTTCGATTGTTCTAACTTATATTTGGCCTCATGGATTGTTGTAAATTGGTTCTAAATTACCTTTCACTTTATAGGTTGTCCTATAATGCATTCAAAGGAAACAAAGCACATATGCATATTAACTTGATTGGTAATTGTAAACCCCCAAAAAGGGAAATGAACAACTCTCATTTTTAATGGTTTCTATTGTTGATCATTTTGGTTTGCATTGGGCCTATATTGAATTTACTTTGCTCAATAGTGAGTGAATCTATGTGTGTGTGCAACTTGTCATTAAATGTTTTTTGACAATATGCCTATGTAGGGAATTGTACTACAAGTTTATTTTTACTATGAGTAGGAATAATGTATTTATGGTTGCTGAGTGATTTTTGTTGCATTGAGCATGTTTTGTTGTTACTATGTTGAAAAATCATTGAATCTATATTTTTATGGCTTGTCATTTTGTTAAATATTTCTTTCCATTATTGACAAATAGAATCTTGTATTCCAAGTTTATTTGTACTATAAGCTGGAACAATGTATTTATGGAAAGATGTTGTTGGACATGTTTGCATAAAAAATCAGGAATCACAAAACAATGTTACATGTTTGTATCAATGCCACAATGTTACATGTTTGCATCAAAATCAGGAAACACAAAAACTTGAGTTTTTCCTATAATATTATTTCCTGAAGCTACTTCACAAGTCACTACCTAGGAGCTTCACCATAATTCTACCAGATTTTTCAATTTTACACAAAGAAAACAAACACGGTATTCAAATAATGAGATAGTACAATACTTGCTATGAATTATAGTTCAACTAATGAGTCTTCAATCTTACCTTTAAGCATTTCTATATTCATGTAGGTGTTGAGGAAAATATATGAATTTATCTTACTCAAGCATTTTCGAATCTTGCTTGGCTAAGGAAAGATAATTGGGAATATTACCCTATGTTTATAGCCTCAAAATATATTTCCCAATCCACAAGTATTAATTACAAGGGCTTAGGCTGATTTTTGAATAAAAAATATTATAACATTTTTATATAATTTTCTGAATATATGCAGATTGCAGAAAGTAAATGTGGAGATCAAAAGCAAAAACACCAAGTTAGAAATTAACATAGATGAGACATAATAGCAATCGCTTTATTTCATTCCAAAAGATCAAAAGTATCTTTCTCTTTACAAAACCTTGTAGGGTATGGACCAAAGTCAAACTTAGATATCCCCGATGAAAACCATACAAAAGGACTCCGACAAGAAGTAAAAATTGAACTTTAAAATCTAGATCAACTTGCCACAGACTACTGCCCACTTGAATCTACACAATATCCTTTATTAGTCATGAAACTCAATTCATAATAGACAAGTATACATAGACTATAAAATATAGATCAACACCTCTCAAACAAGCATCTAAGTGATATGGTTCAACTTTGAACCTTGTTGTCTACAATAGGACCCTGCTTTCATAAAAGAGAATCAGGATTTTAATGAATTGAAGAATGAATGAAAACTAAACTATCTCAATAAAACACAAGAGAAAACCTTAGTATGCTTTCTCCTTCTATTCTCCCCTTATGTTCTTCCTTCTCATTTGGCTTTTATGCATTCCAAATTAGATGAAGTAGTTCAACTACCTCATTTAGTTAACTTAACTAAAACTCAACTAACTTTTAGGTTAGGAGAAGAATTAATAACAACAATAATAATAATAAAGGGTCTTTTTATTAAATAATAACTAGTAGGTGGGACTCCTCGTGACTCCCTTTTATTTCTTAACAAAAATAAACATAATTAGACAATCAATCAACACATCCATCCTTGTGGCTCCCATAATTATTTCCACAATTTGAAATTTAAATATTAGAGATATTTCAAATTATATCCAAACATATAAATATCCACAATATCCAAAAATAGCTTGTTGTCCAAAACTTTTAGCAGTCCATTGTCCTTAATAAATCAATTATAAACACAATCAAAAACCATATTTTCCACTTTGAGAGGAAAATTTTCCTTTGTTGCTATTGTCTCCTTTTGACTTCCTTGAATTAGCCTTAGGTTGGGTGGAACATTGAGGCTTGATATCACTATTGACATGGGAGATTTCATCTCTTAAGTGCATACGAGAGGATACTGACTTGGCTGAGTCACTCGAAGGAGAGGAGGGACCAACAACAATTTTACCTTTATCATGCACATGGTGGGCCTTGGTTTTGGGTCTTTTGCTTGTGTGGGAGGACTGTACAAGTGAGTGTGCAGGGAAAATTTGAGACATTGGGTTTACAGGTGGAGGAGGAGGAGGTAATGAAGAATTTGGCCATCCACGATGGTGGGAGACTGTTGGGTGAATAATATCCTACCATCCATCATTCTCTTGAACTTCAGGTTGATGAGATACATGGGGAGGCACAGGGATACCATGAACATGTTGGGGTTGGAAGGGAGGCCTCTTTGGTCTAGGATGGACTATACCTTGTCTGATCCAATTGAAAAATCCAACTTGAAAGAGATGGTTTAACTCTTGAGGATTGACATCGAAATGTATTGATAATTTGGGCCTTCTAGGACCTGTGTTCAAGTTTCCTCTGCCCCTATTGTTTCGGCCATGACTTCCTCTACTGAAAAATCTCATCCTATATGCATCAATTATTAGAAGCTATATCTAAACATACCATACATAACATTATCTTAATATGAAACAATGTTTGGCTCAACAATTAACATCAGACCCATGCAATCCAATCCATAAAATTTATTTAATAATTGTCAAATGAGCAGGGGGTGAAATAGGGTTCATGGGATATCTAGGGGGATTGTATTGAGATAAAAAGTTATATCATGAAAGTGAGTAAGAACATGATTACTTCTCGACAATTCATTAAATAATTGATTATGCAACAATACCAAAACATATCAGCTGGCATCTATCTCTGTGTCATTTTTTATCACTGTCATACAGAGTTTTAATTTAATTTTAGTGAACAGGGCATGCAAAATGAATTTGCGATCGTGAGGAGTTTTATAATGAGCTAAAAAAGTGATAAAATGAGAGGGAATTAGATGTATATTGTTCATAAAAAAATTAAATCAATCAACTTTTGTAACTCTCTTTCAAATTTAATCCAAAAGCATCCACTTCCAAGACCAAAAACATTTAACTATTCTTCAATTGCATACAGATTTCTTATTGTCTTCAATAAAACAATTTTAATTTCCCATAAATCTTCAATCTATACCAATCTGTGCATTTATATAATGACTATGCAGACATTTCCAATTCAACAGTAACAATATAACCATTTGAACCACAGTACCGCACTCTCTAATGCTGATATCTTTGCTTTTTAAAACAATCATAAAGTGATTCCATTTGCTATATCCAACATTCATCCTTGAAAATCAAACAATAATAGACCCAGGATAAACAATCAACAGTCACTGTCCTCTAACAAAAATCAAGCCTGATTTAAACACACACAGGTTCCTTTGTAAATATGGACATAATCAAAGAACGTTTGATGAGTCTATCATACACAAAGGTCTTTGACAATGTAATTGACATAATCTGGATTCGACAACAACAGCCAACCCAAAAAATGTAACACTGATCTTAATCTATGTGTGAATTAGTATGTATATAATTCCTTTTAAAACAATCATAGTGTGCATGGTGATTCCCATAAGATGTATGAAGAGAACATAATGATATTGACACACATATATTTCTTTTAAACTTTGACAGAATCATGATCGTGCTTGGTGAAATAATCACTCGTGAAGGTACTTTCTTAACTTTAAATGTAATCATGATCATGTTAGTATTTAAAACAGTAAGAAATACAAGAATTGACTAGAAGGAAAGCTCTCGGGCTGTAGGAAACCATACTTTTATTTTCTGTTCAAACGAATTCATCACACAGAGGAAACACAAATATTTGACCAAGAGACATTTTTTTAAATCATATAGCCCATGCCTTTAAAATTTCCACAATCATTAAACCCAAAATCTTGAGAAACCCCAGGAGGTTCCCGAGGAAGGTAGAAGAAAAGCAGAGTCCAAGTCAAGCACTTTAGAATTTAAATGCATAGAGGTAACAAAAGCCTGCTTGACTTTAGAAAAAACTGAGATCTCATAGTCCTTTACATCCTCATATCCATTTACCACCGAGTAACAACCATAGGCCACAAATATAATGTTGAAAACAAAATAGAGAGCCATGCTCTTTAAAAACACCACAGTCCTTCAACTTATAACTCAAAGATCTTGATAGAACCATAAGAGAATGCCTGAGTGGAAAATAAGGCAATTCGAGCTAAACAACCTAGGCACACACATATGCTTCTAAACATTTTTGTAGAGAGGAACAAGGGTTAATTTAATAATGAAGCGTACTTGAAAACACAAAGAGACCATGTCTCTTTCCAACACCCAGGAGGTTGATAAATTTCGAAAATAGTTGACAGTGAGGCCTCACAACATACAAATCTAATTATAGCAGAGATGAGAGGAGCAGGTGTGAAAAATCTTTGTAAAAATAATTTCAGGACACAACTCGTATCAACTCGATACATACACAGGCCTCTATTAAATATTTTAGGCCAACCAAGATTGGACTGTGGAAAGATTTCAGTGAAATGACAATAAAGAATGGGCCATCAAAGAATAGCTCAGGGCTTAGACAAAATAACCAAACCAACTATCGACAGTTGTATTGTAAATTGGATAAAGAATCATGAAAACGACCGAGAGGGAAAAAGAGTTGACAACCACTGATACATAGACTGGTGGTTAAAACCCCTTAACAATAAAACTTAGATCTCGTTGCACCACTACTACCATTTTTCATAGAGAATCATCATAAAAAACCAATCCTACTGAGTCAATGACCAATGCGTAGACTTTACAATCAATAACACCCATTACTTCTCTTAAAAATGTCAACGTTTCATAGTAATTACAAAGAACCCATAACACAATATTTACACTTAGCCGAAAAATCAAGAAAACACAGATCCCATGCAATCTTGAGCCACCATTTGATTCATAATACAGAGATTCCATCATGGATGGAAAGAAAAGAGCCATACCTGTGAGAAAATCGCTTCAATGACGAGTTGGTTGATTTTTCACCTTCCAATCCTGAGACTACAAAACTTCCACAACCAAAATAGAAACAATGCGACTATGCTTGGGTGATAGGCTCAAGGGAAGTTTGGGGTGACGTGCAGTAAATGCACTTTGCTTACTCACCTATCCCTATTCAATTTCATTTATGAGCCAACCCACTAACATAACATCCACTATTAAAATCAAACCATATCCAATCTAAAATTCAATGCCATATCCTTTGTATAGATTCGATACCATATCAATTGTATAGTGCACCACCCAAGACATATCATAACTATATGTTAACCTTATGCCATAAATTCAACAATAATCATATATTAACATTACCATATGTGCCTCCATATATACTCTTTAACAAAGCGCATAGTATAACAGCTAGGTCCACCACTTGTATCAATTTATATATTCATTTGAAGTTTATATGTAATCTTTTACCATGGCTTTAGGACTTATTCATAGTTCCTTCCCCTCTTTGTTTTGAGCTATCTCCCATTTAATTATAATCATATATTGATTATTAATCAATGATATAACATATCATAACATAGCACCTGTAACAATATAATTCTCATACCATAGAACTTCCCCGTATCGTAAGTAAATATCAACAACATTTAGCAACAATGCATCAACCACTCATTTATCATATCAAAAGAAACCAATAATGCGTCATCAAATGTGACTTTGTAGGAAATATCATAACAACAACAAAATATAAGTGTAACATGTCTATCTTTGCGCCTGTAGTCTACAAGGGGGTCCCACCTACTAGTTAAATATTATCACCATAAATAAATAATAGCGTTTAGTAATCCATTGTGGGCAGAATTCATCGTTGCTATTTTAATCATCAACAAACTGGAAACTCCACATGGAAATATGTTTCCAACAGATTAAGAACTCATAATATCTGGTTTTGCAGACTAGTAAACATTAGATCAATAAGATATACATCAGAATGATTATTCAACAGGGGGAAGTGAGCGGATTTAAGTGAAAAATGACTGGGATTTTGGGAATAAATCATGGAAAGTGTTAAGTATGAGGGGGTTTATCCTTGTAAGCATAATCATTTGATTAATCACAGTAAAGCGTTCTTGACTTCAAGGGGAATTTTTTTTTTGATATGCTCTTTTGAATCTTGGAGCGGATGGAAGAAAAGGAAAGAAGAAGAGGGATAAAACGAACTATCTTATATAACAACAGTTGAAGCAAATAACAATTTCAATGATGCTTTCAATGGGAACATCATGAAAACAGTGTAACCTGATTGTTATTAATTAACAATACTTTGCAGAATAACATCGTTGTGGCAAAAATGATCCAACATTTTATTTTGATAAAAAATGAAGTAAAAAAGAAACAAAATAGCAAGAAATGACGTAGCAGAAATGAAACAATAGAATTGAAATAAGCAAAAATGAAATAACATAAATGTAAAATCGAAGCAAATAAAACAAAATATAATACAAAAAATATTCCATACAGCATTAAAACCTTGAAGTTGTTCCACGTAATGTTTTAAGTGGGAACCATTAGTGCTATAGGAAAACAATCGCTCTTGTAAGTCCTTTAGGATGTAAGAATTTGTGCCCAGGACAAAAGCAATCTTAAAAGGACCCAACCATAATTTTTGGAACTTTGAATTCCTTCCTCTATTAGCATGAGATGAATCCCACAGTAATACCTTCTCATTAACCTTAAATTTGACAACCTTGACACTTTTGTTGAACTATCTTTTAACAATATGTTGTCTTCTCTCTATATTAACAATATGAAAGTGCATTCATTCTTTGAGAAACATCAGAAGAATTTAATTCTTCAACCTGTAGCATTAGCCTTAGGGAGGAAAGTTCTAGCTGGGTAGGAATAATGGCTTCTTGAACATAAACAAGCTGGAAAGGAGTGCAACCAGTGATCACCTTGGTGGTGGTGCGATCTTCCCAAAGGGAGTAAGTGAGGAAAGTGTGCCATTATTGAGGCTTATCTTCAATGAGCCTCTTGATAATTATTACTAGATTCTTGTTTGTATACTCGGACTGTCCATTTCCTTGGGGATAATAAGTTGATGAGGTAAAATGTTTAACCACCAATTTAGCTAAAAACTGGGTCAGCTTAGATTCAGAAATAAAAGCAAGACCATTGTCTGTAATAATTTCTAAAGGAAGACCAAATATGGAAAAAATATTAGTCTCAAGAAAAGAAATCACCTGTTCATCCCGCGAATGCTTAAGCAGGACAACTTCAGTCCATTTCGTAAAATATTTTGTGGTTGTCAAAATAAAAACTTTCCCTGCTAAAGATGGAGAATTAATAGTACCAATAAAGTCCAAACCCCATTTTGAAAAAAAAAATTCAGGGAGGACAAGTTGTAAAGGCATGGTTGAAAGGCATTCTTTTCCAGCAAATGTTTGGGACTTGTCACAAGATCTTGAAAAATTATAAGAATCACGAAAGATTGAAGGCTAATAGTACCCTTTCTTGATAATCTTAAAAGCGATAGTTTTAGCAGAGAAGTGACCTCTTACACAAATAATAGAATTTTAAGAACTTTGAGTCTCTTGTAACAATTCTTGTGCTTCCTCATTGTTCACACAGTGAAGTAACATACCATCTGTCGATCTCCTAAACAAGAAGTCTCCTATATTGATGTATCTAGGAGATTCAAGGCATAGCCTTCTTCTTTGATGGGTATCTAAGTTATATGGAGATCCTTGATTTTTCAAGTAATACACCAGATATTTATACCAAATATATTCAGACACGTGAAGGATTTCATTGTCAATGTAAAATAGTGTTGATAGAGATCTATCTTGTTCATCAATTTCTTCACTTGTTTCAGAATGCTGAGCTAAGTGAAGGGCTAAGTCACATCCCTTGATGGTGTTAGAAGTCACGATAGTTAAATCATGCTCTGGGATCTTGGCAAGCCAATGTGAAAGCTTCCCTCAAATATAAGTATGTGAGAGAAAAAACTTAACAGTAGGTAAAGGGACTTTTACCAGCGTGTGCTTACCTAAGATGAAGTGGTGAAATTTTTCAACAGCTTTAACAAGAGAGAAAGCATGATTTTCAATAAAATAATATTTAAACTCATCATCTGAAAATATTTGACTCATTTAAGACATTAGTTTTTTATTTGCTAGGTCATCACATTGCATGAGGATAGCAAAAACTGCTTCCTTTGTGGCATTAGTATATATCATAAATTCTTTCTCAAAATCCGGCTTCACCAAAACCGATGCGAAACAGATTTCTTTCTTGATCCCTACAAAATCATTTTCAACGTCATACATCCAAGAAAAGGAATGATATTGCTTCAACATATTATGAATTTTTTTTACCATTACAGAAAAATCAGGAACAAACCTACAAACAAAGTTGATAACACCCAGAAAGGATTGAACCTCCTTCTTGGAGGTAGGAGAAGGAATATTTAGGATAGCAGCAATCCTTTTGGGATCTATGATTATTCCTGAATAGGAGACGATGTGTGAAAGTATCTTGCCCTTGGTAACACTGAAAATAGACTTAGAAGGATTTAAATAAATTCCAAATTTTCTGCATTGCATGAGAACCCTTTTAAGATGACCAAAATGATCTGATCGGTTTTTTGAATACACAATTAAGTCATCAAGATAAATATGAATAATATTGCCGACAAAATCATCAAAATCTATTTGCATAGATCTTTGGAAAGTGGAACCTACATTAGATAAGCCAAAATGCATACGTTCATAAGCGAAAGTGCCCCAACGAGTAATGAAAGTGGTTTTGTATTTGTCTGTCCTTTTTACCTTGATTTGATTGTAACCAGAAAAACCGTCAAGTAAGGACATCATTTGTGACCCTGCAACTTGCTGTAAAATCATTTCCATATTAGGGAGAGGAAAATTCTCTTTAATACTGTCCCTATTCAATTCACGAAAAACAACGCATAGTCTAATTTGACATGTTGCTTTCTGAACGTGAACCAAATTAGAAACCCACTCAGAATACCTAATAGGGAAAATTATCCCAACCTTCAAGAGTTTTTCCAAATCCTTTCGAATGGTTGCTTCCAATGCAGGGTTAATGGGTCTTTGTTTTCTCCTAACTGGTTTTATTCCCTCCTTGATAAGAATGGCATGTTTTATAAGAGCATGATAAAAACGACGAATATCCTCATAAGACCAAGAAAAAACATCTTGAAATTCATTAAGCAACTCAATGAACTTCAATTTTTCTTCATCAGAACATTGGATGCCTATTTTAAAATTGTTTGGACAATCAGGTGTCCCAATGTTCAAGGAAATGGTTTCACCCACTTTCCTTTTTGACTCATTTTCCTTATGTTTTTCTTTGTTTCCTACATCACTCAATGAAAATGAACTTTCTAGAGGAGTCAAGCCCTTCGAAATTTTGTTATCTTCCATTGATATAATTTCCTTAGGCTTATAAGGTTCATTTTGGATGAAAGCACATATGCTCTCATCATTAGGGAAGACCTTCCATGACTCTACATTGTCAAGGATATGTGGACGATACAAAGATTGAAACATGTAATTAGATCTTTGTGGAAGAAGTTGTCGAGTAGGAGAGGCTGCAAAAACAACTAACCTATCAGCCATAGAGTTCAATTCCCTTTTAACATTAGTGATGTTGAAAGATATAAAGTTTGAGATAAGTGCCCAAATAGTTTGTGTGTAATGTTTCATCGAATGTTTTCTAGGAGAATATATCTTATGTACAAGGTTTAAAACAATTTCGGGATCCACAAAAACTGCAAGGTGACCACAACCTAGATTATAGGCATTTTCAATGCCTAGCAATAATGCTTCAAATTTAGTGACATTGTTTGTGAAAGAAAACTCTAATCTATAGGAAAAGTTATGAATTTTACCCACAGAAGAGTACAAGATAATATCATCTTTGTTTCCTTCATTGGAGCATGAACCATCAAAGTGCATATGCCACATCCCATCCTCTATGTTGATTTGTTCCAAGGTAGTGTTGTCCCCATCTGCAAAGATGGAATACACTCCTAGGTCCTCCTCGATATAATTCACATTAGGCTGTGGGACGCTTTCTATATAAGGTGAAATCCTTCCCTCGCTTAGGACTATGTTTTTTTTACCACTTCGAGGAACAAATAAGTGTGTCACGTCGAGTGAGAGGTATCCACCCATCAAATCTTTCCAATCTCTTCCTAAGATGATCGAGTAATTACTTATTAGAATATCTATTACCTGAATATTAAGCATTGTCCTTATTTCAAGTTGCGCGCACAAAACCAAGGTCATGTCCTTGATTTCACCTATGGTCATTTGTTGTAAACTATTATAAGAGAGCATGGTTCTGGCATTTTCATTTGTACAATACATGTGTAGCTCTTCCATAATAATATTCGACATTACACTTGGGCCCAAACCGTCGTCAATGAGACAACAATGGGCTATTTTGTCCATAATATTTACAGAAAAAAAATAAAAAAATGGGGGGTTTTTTACAGGATGTCTAAAGTTATGTACACCTACTTTATTTACAGTTGAATCCTCTTCATCTAACTCTTCAAATAGGTTGGCTACAATGGAAGATTTTCCTTCCATGAAATTTTCAGATGCTTTTGTTGCTCTGGGATGACAACCATGTCCAGAAGGGTAGCATCAACTTTAATATTATCCAATTGATTTAGAATGTTGTATTTCGAAGAGGGAAGAGGGGATGTAGTTCCTTGAATGTCAGGAGCCTTAGTAACCTGAACAGTAGTAGCTGGTGAATATGAGCTTGGGATAGAAGAAGTGCGAGGAGGATCATATTTACCTTTTGGAGCATAATATTTATTCCTAGTATTTATGATCATAACATCCTCTAGCTCTACAAATTCTAGGTCTGCAATAGTATTTTAAGGTCTTTTACCAAATATTTTATCTCTGGCACTCTTCTTTACCTCACAAGTACTTTCCTCATGGTTTTCCTCGCAAAAGTTACATCAAATGCGAGGCATGATTTCTTTAGGTTGAAAGTTGTTTTCATTAGGATTCCTAAAGGGTGGTGAAGAAGAGGATGAGGCCCCAGGGGCAAGTGAGGGGAAATTTCCTTTCTGCTCATACGCTATCATTCGGTTATTCATGTATTGTACAAGCTGTAAGAGGGCGAACATGTATGTTTGTTTAACTGAGTCTCCCTTGGGAAGACCTATTCTTTCAAGTTGTTCACCATACTCTAAACAAGTATGAAGAGAGGAACCAAGGTTATCAATGACATTTTATTCAAGACTATGATGGTAGGGGGAAGGTAAAGCATTATAGTAATGCATAAAAGAGGCTTGGTTCTGAGGGCGATTGAGTTCAGGAATTTGGTTATATAATTTGGTTAAACACAAGTTGAAAGACCTGATAGTCTCACCCTCTTTATAAGAAATGTTATTGTACTCCCGTAATTTCTCAGATAGGCTCTTAGACTGCCCATAGGTATACTTGAACCAATAAATTAACTCCTCCCAAGTAGAAAGAATCTTGGGAGGCAGATCAAATAAATCGACCACTTCCTTCCCTTCAAGGGAATTAACAAATAAGCGCATACAAGTGTCATTGTCATTGGATCCTATGTTGTGACACTCATTAGAAAATGCCACCAAGTGTTCATTCGTAGTGAGTTTATTATTCCCTGAAAACCTAGGAAGATGTTCTTTGAATTTAGGAAGTGGATGAGTAGTAGGTTCTAGGTTAAGAGGGGAGGAAACATGCCATAGAGTAGTAGTAGCATCTTCTTCAAATTGTAAAAGATGATAACCTTTTATGACCTTAGTGGGATTGGTAGTAGATTGGTCAGGGACTTGATGGATATATAAGCTACCAATCACTGATGAGGCTGAAGGTTGGGACGAAGAAGCACCTCTAGTGCCACCGGAGCCACCACTAGATGTCATCTTGTGAATGATAGGTGAGGGAGAGAAAGACGAACTGGATGAATCAGACAAATTTCTCCTTAGATTACTTTGTTGGGCTAAAAAAGCAATGTTTCTTCTTCCTATTTCAGCAATAGGATTAATCTCAGGTGATAAACCTGTTCTTCTCCTAGAGATGTGAGGGTCTAAGGACATGAAAAGAAGATCAAAACTGTAGGAAAAACAAAATTATGGCTGATTCCTAGGTTGTCTTTGCCTAGCTTCCCAACATTCTCAGACACTTATGTCTTGTTCAATCACTTCCCATGAGCGTTCAAGCTCAACTCGGGTATTAGTGATCTCTAAGATAGTATTAAACAAGGTTAAAGAAATATTTTTCTGATCTTTAAGATCGAGTTCAATATTGGGCTGTCTTGCAATAGGTACATTCATGAAGAAAAGAAACAGTCAAAGAATAAAAAACAACAATAAAAATATATTGAATGATAATCAAGCATAAGATCAACCAGAGAGATATGGAAGATCTCCCTAGTATGGTCGCCAAAATAAATGTTGAGGAAAAGATATGAATTTATCTTACTCAAGCATTTTTGAATCTTTCTTGGATAAGGCAAGATAGTCGAGAATATTACCCTATGTTTATAGCCTCAAAATGTATTTCCCAATCCATAATTACTAATTACAAGGGCTTAGTCTAATTTTTGAATAAAAAAGATTATAACATTTTTATATATTTTTCTGAATATATGCAGATTGCAGAAAGTAAATGTGGAGATCAAAAGAAAAATATCAAGTTAGAAATTAACACAGATGAGACAGAATAAAAATCACTTTATTTCATTCCAAAATATCAAAAGTATATTTCTCTTTACAAAACCCTGTGGGGTATGGACCAAAGTCAAACTTAGATATCCCCGAAGAAAACCAGACAAAACGACTCTGACAAGAAGTAAAAACTGAACTTTAAAATCTGGATCAACTTGCCATAGACTATTTCCCACTTGACTCTGCACAATATCCTTTATGAGTTACGAAACTCAATTCATAAACAAACAAGTCTACACAAACTATCAAAGATAGATCAACACCTATGAAACAAGCATCTAAGTGATATGGTTCAACTTTGAACCTTGTTGTCATAAAAGAGAATTAGGATTTTAATGAATTTAAGAATGAATGAAAACTGAACTATCTCAATAAAATTCAAGACCAAACCTTAGTATGCTTTCTCCTTCTATTCTCCCCTTTTGTTCTTCCTTCTCATTTGCATTTTATGCATTCCATATTAGTTGAAGTATTTCAACTACCTCATTTAGTTAAGTTAACTAAAACTCAACTAACTTTTAGTTTAGGGGAATAATTAATAATAATAATAATAAAGGGTTTTTTTATTAAGTAATAACTAGTAGGTGGGACCCCATTGTGACTCCATTTTATTTCTTAACAAAAATAAACATAGTTAGATAATCAATCAACATATCCCTCCTTGTGGCTCCTATAATTATTTCCGCAATTTGAAATTTAAATATGAGAGATATGTCAAATTATATACAAACATATAAATATCCACAGTATCCAAAAATAGCTTGTTGTCCAAAAATTTCAATAGTCCATTGTCCTCAATAAATCAATTATAAACACATAATCAAAAACCATATTTGCCACTTTGAAAGGCAAATTTTCATTTCTTGTTGTTGTCTCCTTTTGACTTCCCTGAATTAGCCTTAGGTTGGGTGGAACCTTGAGGCTTGATCTCACTAATGACATGGAAGAAGTCATATCTTAAGTTCATACGGGAGGATACTGACTTGGCTGAGTTACTCGAAGGAGAGGAGGGGGAAACAACAAAATTACCTTTATCCTGCACATGGTGGGCCTCTATTTGGAGTCGTTTTCTTATGTGGGAGGACTGTGAAGGTGAGTATGTAGGGGAAATCTGAGCAATTGGATTTACAGGTGGAGGAGGAGGAGGTAATGAGAAATTTGGCCATCCACAATGGTAGGAGACTGCTAGGTGAACAATCTCCTTCCATCCATCATTCTAAGTAACTTTAGGTTGCAAATATACATGGGGAGGCACGGGGATACTAGGAACATGTTGGGACTAGAAGGGAGGCCTCTTTGGTCTAGGCCAGAGTATTCCTTGTCCAATCCAATTGAAAAATTCATCTTGAAAGAGATGGTTTAACTCTTGAGGATCGACATCAAAATATATTGAGAATATGGGCCTTCTAGGCCCTCTATTCCAGTTTCCTCTGCCCCTATTGTTTCGGACATGACTTCCTCTGCTGAATAATCTCATCTTGTATGTAGCAATAATTAGAAACTAGATCTAATCAAAACATACATGACATTCTCTTAATATGAAACATGTTAAGGTTTAAGCTATTATTAGAGTTATTTGCATTTCAATAGACAACAATAACATAAGATAGGATCACTGAGAAATACACAATCACAAGAGACACATCATTTATCCTAGGAAACCCTCATGGGGGAGAAAACCCAACAAAACTTCCTTATTATATATAGCCAATATAATGCGAAGAGATAACTCAAACAAATACAGAAATTCCTCTCCCAAGAATGCAACTCTCTCTCTCTCTCTCTCTCTCTCTCTCTCTCTCTCTCTCTCTCTCTTATCCAACTACATCTCTGAGACTTGCTCCTAAATGAACAAGTGAGTGTGTGTCTAAGTGAGGTGTTAGCCTCCTTATTTATACAATTTTGGCACGTGTGGAAGTGTCTCTTCACTGGTAGGGCCGACTTCTCAATCTGGGTGGTTATAACCACCTTTAATATATTCTGGGGCCTCTTTAATATATTCTGGGGCTGACTTATTATTTTTCCTATCACAATTATGTTTTGACAAATCCACAAAAGGGGATTTGGTATTTTACAATAGCCAACATGATCAATCCGCAATGGGGATTGATCTAATGAATAATTCCACAATAATAATTAGAATACACTTTGCAGTTACATTATTTCAACACTCCTCCTTAACAAGAAGTGTATTATTCAACAACATCAGGCGAGAGAGAGGACAACATCATCAACAACATCAAGTGGGCGAGAGGACAACATCATCAATATCATCTTGGAACAGTGACTGGCGTATCTATAAATCATCGAAAGTTTTTCTCATCGGCAACATCGTCATTATCAAAGGAATGAAATCATCATCTACATCAATATGGATTAGTATAAAACTAATACATCATCATCATAGCACGAGGTTGGTCACATCATCACAGCATAAGGCTGGCTCATCATCATAGCATGAGGCTGGCACACTATACAAAAATTAAGATGGAATCACAATACTGGTCTGGTTTTACGTCATAACTATCAAGATGGAAGCATAGTACTCATCTTGATTTTTGTCACAACAATCAAGCTAGAAGCACAATACTGGACTGGCTTTACATCATAGCTATGAAGATGGAAGCACAATACTTGTCTTGCTTTTCGTCACATCAATAAAGATAGAATCACAATACTCGTCTTTCTTTTCATCACAGCTATAAAGATGGAAGCACAATACTTGTCTTGTTTTTCGTCACAACTATAAAGATGGAAGCACAATACTTTTCTTGCTTTTCGTCACAACTATAAAGATGGAAGCAAGGTACTAGACTGGCTTTATGTCACAACAATTAAGCTGAAAACATAGTTCTAGACATATCTCAACACAACAACTAGACTTGCTTTATGTCACAATGATTAAGTTGGAAGCATAGTACTAGGAACATCTCATCACAACAACTAGACTGGATCTATGTCACAACGGTGAGGTTGGAAGTGCAATACTAGATATATCTCATCACAACAACTAGACTTGCTTTGTGTCACAACAATTAAGCTGGAAGAATAGTACTAGGCACATCTCATCACAACAACTAGGCTGGCTTTACGTGTGGGCAGGAGAATAATCACAACATCAAAAATGAAAGATAACATGAAGTAGAAAAATATTTCAATATATAAGGAGACATTCTTTTCCCTCCATTGAAAAGAACCATTTGATTAGGTAAAATGTTAATAACTGCAAAAGAAAAGGCCAATTTTCCCTCCATCGAAGGGCATCATTTCATTGGCAGGGATGATTTTAAGGATGGAAAATTATTTTAAAATGTAAAAACCTTGGCGAATCTTACTAATCCTTCATATGCCAACTATAAATGTTTGGCGATATATTTGTAAAAATATTC
>JZKD02S1033404.1:219638-282123 GCA_000966675.3 Picea glauca | reverse complement strand
ACCCGAAAATATTCCCTCCAAAATTTCACCCTTCAATTTTTTCCCTCCAAAATTTCCCCCCAAATTTTTCCCTTTATTATTTTCCCTTAAAAATTAAAAAGCATTTGTTACTCTTTTATTTTGTTATTTACATGTTAAATACAATATTTCTCATGTTTATATATCTATCCCACATTCATTAAACATAGCGATGATCCATATAATTTGAGGTATATATGTAGACAATATACCTAATTTTTATCTATCCCACATTCGTTATAATAACAATAATTTATATCATCTGTGTTATATATACACAGTCTTGTTTTATCTTTTTACATTGTGTGATATCTTGGGCAGTATTTGTTAAAGGATCTGGAACAAGATACAAGGGAGAAACATTGAGAAGACATCCGAGGATAATCTAGCATTTCATAGGTTAGTTATTTTTTAAATTCTTACCATTTACCAAAGCAACAATTATAAGATCATCTTTGAATCACCTAATAATTTTTCATGCGAAAATTAAAAAACCGTAATTTTTTTTAGATGTTTTCTATTTTTTTCTAAAAATATCCCAACTTTTTAAAAAAATTGAGACTTTTTTCAAAAAAATTTAACAAAATCCTTAAGATTTTTTGAAAAAAAGAAGAAGAAAAAAAAGTCAAATCTAGGTACAATTTTGTAAAAAAAATCATCTTTTTTATTGTTTTTTACTTAAATGTTTTTAGTTTTGGCCCATGGTTGTTACTGGTCAATGTCCGAGGTTTGTCTGTGGGGGATGGGGCGATGTCGTGCATCTCCCCAACCCCGTGTAACTAAGTCACGGTCCCCCCGACATTGCCCCAACCCCCCACGGCCAAGGCATGGTCCCGTCATAAGCTTAATAACTCCATGGGTCAAAAAAATTTAAATACAAGTATAAATTTTTTAATTTTTTTTTTTAAATTAGTTCTTATATTCAATGTTTTTTTTAGTTTATTATAATGTAAAAGGCCTAATTTTGTTTTTTTTTATCTTATAGTGAAAATGACAGGAAAAAGATTATCTATGAATATATCTGGATCATGACCTGCAATAATGGCATCCAAAATTTCAACTGGAACCTCCATGAATGTTAGGAAACAAAATGATAGCATAAGACCCGAGCTATCAAGGGCAATGAAGAAAGTTAGAGAGTGGAAATATGTGGAAGGTGAAAACAAACTGGAATATTCTTGTTTTGTTACAGACAAGAAAGGGAAAAATGAAGATCATACATATTTGTATTGTGTTGAATTAGAACATGTGCAAGGAAATTATCAGGCACTTGGCTTGTTACAAGGTATATGTTTGGTGCTAGCCACAGATACTGTTTATGCACTTTTCAAACAAGAAAGAACTTATATCAAGTTTAGATATTGTTTCAAATTGAGAAATTATAACAAGAATGAATGTTTTTCAGAATTATGTACATCCATCATTGATGACATTGAGAAATGCAATGGAAGTTTTTTATTTTTATTTTTGTGTCGTTTATTATTTTTAGTATCACGGTAATGTTTTAATTTTATTTAACATGAAAATGTAATATTATATTTTTACATGACTTTGATGAACGAATTTCACATATGTTAGTGGGGATTTACTCTATAGAGAATAATATCATGGATGTCATCAATGCTTTTCATATTGAAAAGACACAAGAAGGAAGGAAAAAGAAATAGAGGTTAAACCTACAAAAGTAGACATAGATGAACATTAAAGAAGAAATAATATCCCTCATTATAGAAATCCTAAAAGGGTTACATTTGAAAATGAGGAAACTCCAAATGAATATTTCTTTTGAGATTAGTCCCAATGAGGTTATCACTCACAAAAATAATAAAAAAGATAAACGCAAAAGAGAAATGCTTGATGATGAGTCCATTCCTAGTGATTATGAAGAAACCATTGATTTAGATTAAACACATTTAAATAATAAGAGCAAGAAAACAAATGTTGATGATGTTCAAGAAGCCATCGTTAGCTCAAAGTATTATAGTGAAAGTCCTAAAGGTAGCAAAGAAATAATAACACTAGGTGTTGATCTAGAGGATGGTATTATGAAAACAACACAAAATTCCATTCAAAATAGAATGAGGATGATGAAATTAGTTGATGATGGCCACACATTTCAGTTGAATGTGAAACAACTTTATAAACCCATGGAAGGGCAAGAAAAATATCAAATTAGAAAACCACATCACTTGCATATTCACAATTTGAAATCATTTATTAGGTATAATGCATATGCACATGTGGTTGACTATCTAGTTCTTGTTGACCCAATAGAAGTCCCTACAAGGTAATAATTTGATAGATCAACATGTTTTGACTACAAATATTATGTGATTGGAGGAAATCATTATGCAGATGCGAGAAGATAATTGATACAAGAATATCCCAATAATCCTCTTTTTGACACAGTCAAATGCATAATTTATGTTTGTTTAACAGATTCAGAAGCAAAGTTATTGGCATGGTGTTATCACTAGAATTTCATCCGCAAATGGTTACAGGAATCCAACATCTTCAAACACCCATTAGTTCATATGTGGCTCAGAAAATGCATTTCCAAAGGCACAAAACTATACAACTAGTTAAAAATCAGCATGCGCTGAAGATACAAAGGTAGGACGTCCACGTGTGACAGTCGACGAACATCGAAAAAGCGCATATGCACCTGATGATCGACTATGGATGAAAACAGCCACGCACACCTCAGAATGACACATTTATGATTTTGGTCAGCCTTCCACACACTTCTGGTTCATCTCCCAAGTCAATTTGACACCCAAATCCGAGCTGAATCTGAGTGGGGGGATGGTCAAAGACCTAAGGGTGCCCTAAAGAGCCCCTTGTTCACACTAAAGACTGGTTGAATAATACCTCAAAGATTTTCTATAAAAAGAGGCCATGGATGCACTATAATTTCAAGGAATTAATTTGTATTGTTATGTTGCCTATATTCTCTTGGGGAATCCTCTTTTCTTATCAATAGCATACAAGCACCATTTCATTTAGCCATTCACATCACCTCTTGAGTGAATGGGATTTGGATTTCTTCACCATTTCCTTTTAGTTTTCTACTTGTAAGAAGAGTTCAATCATTGGGGCTTCAAGAGCCCTCCCTTGGAGGAAGAGGGGACCCATAAGTCTCCCTTTCTCTTTGGTGTTTTCCCTCTAATACAACTTATCCATTGGTGGCATGCATGTTGTTTATTTTTCATTCTATTTCCCTTATACACTCTAGTTTAGTTTCTTTTATTGTTATTAGTTTAGTTCCTTGCTTATTTCTCATGCTTGATGTTTCTAACTCTTGCATTCACTGTTGTCTTTTCCAACTAACCCAAATGGACTTGTAAGAATCCTTGTTTTTCTCATTTAAGTGATGAAAGGGATGCAATAGATTCATGACTCTATTGGGGATTGGTATCAATTCCCCCCCCATTTGGGTTGTTTGAGCACTTCATTTTGGTTTATTTAACTTGCAGGAACCATAATCGTCCCATGCCTGCCTGCAAAAAGATAAATTCAGAGGTGAGTTGAGAGAATTTCATCTAAAATTTCTTTCACGGTCGTGTAATAGAAAGTGTGATGGTTTTTTTAACCCATAGGCACGTCTTCCGAGCATGTGCACCAAACCCACTGTCTTTCTCAGTGCATTCTGTGCATTGCACCAAAAAGTCATTTTCAATTTGCACATTAGCGCCCAATGCACCTCTGTCTACTCTGTGACCCACACAACTATCCAAAAAATCATACATTGTAAGGGTTTTTGTGATCTGTTGGAGGCCCATAGCCTTCTTAAGTTTGATTCTATGCAGATTTTAATATGCACCACACTTAGATTCCTTCTCCACATGAAGGGTTAGTCAAAACATAGGCTCTTACGGGGTTAAAATCCATATATATCCTCTTTTTGCTTTCATTTTTACACATGGATGGCTTGCTTTGATTAAAGATAAGTTGGAATCATTCTATACCACAAATATAACTACTTGCATTGGGACCAAAAATTGAACATCAATCTTTGAGTATGCTCTTCTCTTGTGCCATAAATCGCTCTTGAGAATCAGAAAAAAGATTGAGGGAAAATATCATCTCCCTTAAAGACAAAATCTTTAGGAGAGGACAACAACCCCCTAGGGAATCCTCTTAGTTTCTTTTCAAACACATCTTAAAATTGTAACGGGCCCATACATGCCCACATGCTACAAATATAGGATAGTTTTGAATTTACTTTCTTAGATTAAATCACTAGGGAAGTTTAAAGGTTTTGTAACGGGCCCATACATGTCCACATGCCAATAATCTAGGATAGTTTTTTAAGATTTATTAGATTAAAATCACACTAGGGATTTAAAGGATTGGTAAGGACCCATATGTCCACACGCTAGTTCTCTATGGACTTTAAAATTTCTCAAGGTTGTACCAATGACATTTAGTAAATTAGGTAATCAAGACTTGTAAGGACCACACTAAGTCCACATGCAACAAGATGACACCTAACTTATTAAAAATTTGGCACACTTTCACTTGTTCACACACAAAGTCACTACTCACTCACATAGATTCATCTAGAAAATTGTGGAGGTTGAAGTAAGATTCCTTCAAAGGGATTCTGAAATGCCCCACCCCTTTTTCTTGATGAGACTATCCACTCCCACTTAATTTCAACGAGATTGGTTCACACCCCCAATCTCTCAAACAACCACATCTAATTTATTTTCTAAAAACTCACTAATTTTTCCTCCACAGGAGGTACCAAAAGAAAGTTTTTAGTCTAGGTAGGATTTCGGGGATAGGCATCCAAATAACTCCTCGTTATCTGGTTCTCACATCTTCAAAACAATAGAAGTTGTCAAATAGGGAGCTTTAAAATCCTCCAAGTCAAGTGTTCCTAACACCATAAGGTAGGGAGATACCCATGAAGGGTCGAAGTCCAAGGTTTGGTTGTTCTGTGCATCCCCCCTTAAGGCACCCACCTGTTGGACGGGATCCATCTCCTGACCCATTTCTTAGGCCAAAAATCTAAATGTCACACTTTGACCAAGGTACCTAGTGACCAAAATTTTAGGACATCTACCTAGGTGGAAATTGTGGGCTGCAACTACACCTTGATCGGATTTTGTGTGGCTATTGGGAAATATCACCAGCTCTTTCAGGATATGCACCCTCTACCCTTCATTATAACTGATTACTTCATCCTTCACTAGTTTCTCTTCTGGTGGCTTCAGACCCCACTGTTGAGTGCTATTGGAAGGTCTAGTGCTATTTGAGAGGAAGGACGTTACATATTTTAGGACATGAGCATTTGTTTTCTTTGTTCTCCCATGTGGACAAAATCTACCTATCCACATGTATGTTTCTTTATCAATTAATTAATGTATGATGTTCTTGTCATTACATGAAATTGTGAGATATATTGTGAAGGTCCAAAAAATCATAACAAAGACTCTTGTTCATTTATTTCTCTCATCACCATTTGCACACATCCACTTTGCTAATCAGACATCATAGGGGACCCACAGAATCCCCGTCATTCCAGACGCTTGCTAAATATCCCTCCCATTGTAGGGGGAGTTCCTAGTCTTGCCAACTCATCGGCTCCACCTTCTCACACTCCTGTGAGTGCTACCATCTTGGGATCTACTTTTCTTGGTTCCACTTTACTTGGGTCCACTTCCCAAGGTCAACCATCCACCCAATTTCCCTTACAAGGAAGCAGGGGGAAAACCTCTTCCCTAGGAGGAAGTATAACCCCACCTAGCCCCCCTCAAGGGTCAGGGACCCACAACGCTCACACCATCACTGGAACTAACCCTCCTCAAGGGTCAGGTACACAAACCATTCCCACCATGATGGGAATCAACCCTCCACCACCACCCTAGATGCCATACTTGGCGTCCCTCAACATCCTAGATCTCAGTAAACTCACCAATGATCCTATATTGCATGACCCCACATGGCCTACAATGCCCACCAAACTCCCTTCAGACATCCCCAAGTTTGAAGGAAAAGCAGGAGATGACCCAACCAACCATATCATGACCTTCCACTTATGGTGCTCTTCAAACAACATCATGGATGACTCCTTCTGCTTGAGATTATTTCAACGCACACTCACTGTCCCATAAGCCAAGTGGTATGTAGAAGAAAAATTTGGGTCCCATGTGACCATTGAATCTTTGGCCAAAGAATTTTTAACCTTCTTTCAACTACCAATCCATCATGACAATGGTCTCGAACTACTCTCAGAGTTTAAACAAACCTCCACTACACACATTGTTGATCACATTCACGAATGGAATCGGCGACGTAGTCTATGCAAAGCAGAAGCCACCAAGCAATAATGCCTCAATTGGTTTCTCAAATCACTTGTTTCCCTCCTTACCAAGGATGTGGCCACCACCTTCCCCCAATCTGAAGAAGAAGCCATCGGCAAGGCCCAACAATTCAAACTCATTTATTCACAGTCAGGATACTTATATACAGTACTACTTGATGCCCCGATACGCATGCCATTCAGCCAGGACAAACCTGGGATGTCTCACTCAGTGGATGGATTGATTGGTACCACTACACACCACAATTCACACCTCCAACAACCAGTTATGTATGGAACTCCTCAATATCCGTCAGCATATGGCAGACCTCCTTATTATCCTCCTCCCCCTTATCAACAACCATACCCTATTTCCCTTCCTCAACCCATCAGTACACCACCGCTGGCACCCACAGTACGCCCCATGACCCAACCAAGTTCTGGTACCCCCTCTACCTCAGCTTATACCCTGAGCACTAGTGAAAGCATAACGCCTTCCTATATACCCTACGGACCATTTCCACCAAATAATACATACTTTCCATTTCCTGGCCCTCCATAGCCCATGGCTCCACCACAAGGACACCCACATGCTAGGGTTAACTTTGTTCAACCCTCTCTCGTTCAGCATTATCAAAATTTTGAACAGTTGAATACGACAAATTTGACCCATCATTCTAACAATTCCAAAAATAAAGAAAAAAAACTGAAACAATAATAATCCAGGACTAGGACGTAACTAGAACCACCCCCAACAGAACCAACCTACTGGGGGAAGCTAGAATAAGGGGAACCAAAACCCCCAAGGGGGAAATAAGAACAAACACCAAGGGAAGAAAAAAAACAATCTTCAGACAAAATTCCCTTGTGCCCTTTGTGGTTAGTATGGCCATTATACTCACCATTTCCCTCAAATTTCCGACTTTAAATGGATGAAAGAATATAGAAATGGACCACGTCCCCTAGCACCACCTGACCCCAATAGGCCCCATAAAAATGTGTACAGCAACCACCCCCTTCCATACTGCAAAAACTCATTCCACACCAAGTGGTGATGAACACCCAACATGATATGCATCTGACCCCACCACAAATGGGATAGTATCCTAACCCAAGCACTCCTACAGATCGCACTATCCTTCTCACTAGTAAGGAAGAAGTCCTTCTATAAACATGCATTCATCAATATAACGCACCCCCTGACTCTGCTCCCACTACCTCAGAAACATCCCCAGTCAGAACTAGACCACCTTTTCTGCTTCCTTGCCCTAATACTGAACCACCCCTTCATATTCCTCGCATCCCATTACGATGAAATATCAGCTACTTGTAGGGTAGGGAGCCACACAATTACAGTCTAGTCGATGACTTGGCCCAATCCCCTGCTGCCATGTCAGTTTTAGAATTCCTTCAAACCTATCCTACTCAATGAAATTCGTTACTTTCCACCCCAGAGGCATTCGACCCTGTTGATACTTGCCTCATCACCTTTGATAGTGGGGAACCCCGTCTCCCTGCTTTGGTCGCTTTCCAAATACCGGTTAAAATCCAGAACATCACAGTTCACCACTGCATCATTAATGAAGGTGCATCCACATGCATCATGTCCAAAACTGTATGGCAGAAACTTGGCTCCGTCGAGCTCATACCATCTACCATTACTCTGAGAGATTATGACGGATGACCATCCTCTTCTGAAGGGCTCTTTCAAAATGTCCCTGTTGAACTCAGGGGCAAGACTATCCTCATTGACATTGAAGTTATCGATGCTCCACTCGATTACAACATCTTGTTTGGTCGTAGCTACATGTATGCGATGAAGGTTGTGGTCTCTTCTATGTTTCATACCTTGATGTTCCCCCACAATGGGAACATCATCACCATCGACCAAGTATCACATTATGAGCCCAACCCTTCCTCCAACATCGATAACATCCTACCTTTTGTCCACACTAATCCTGATGCCTACCCACTCATTGATATGGGTCCCAAAATTTTCAAAGACCCATCCTTGCTAAGGACTTACCATGGAGCACCTCTTCTCATACATCCCTCAGCACAAGTATGTGTCATATCATCCAATGGAACAAAAACTGGAGATACCCTTCCTCCCACAGAGGCTTCATTACTATCTAACGTCCCACCAATCGTAGAGCTCCTTCCTCTAGAATCCATTGAGAACCCTCTAGCTCCCCCTGTTCCTAATTACACCCTCCCCCAGAGCCACATGCCAATTTGGGAGATACTCTCCCAAGCCATTACTTAAATCCCCTTCTTTTACCCCCAACCGGGCTTACACGTTTTCCAGGTATTCGCAATGCTTAGCCTTCCCAATATGGTGCTGGAAATTCTAGTATGGTATCTACATCCACCTAAGATGGTCCCTCAACCATCCCTCCCTCCCAAACATAAATAATCTTGATGCATATTCCCATACTTACCCCCACCACACCACCCTCACCCCCACTCACTAGCACCATTGCTACAAATGGGGGTAGACGGAAGAATAAAGAGCCCATCACCCCACTTCTACCACGAGTTCAACCTCCTTGCACACTATAAGAGAAAGAAGGACACCCCACCAATAACTGGCCATCTCTCCCCGAGATGCACAATTTAATTCAACTTCCTCGAGCGACGACATCGCCTGTCATTTCATCTAGATCACCTAATACTACCATTACATCCCCCATAGGAGGCAAAGGGATGAAAACCAAATTTGTATGTGCCATCTATTCAAAGTATGGCCATTACACCCACCATTTCCTAACATTACCTCATATTTGGAATACACTAACGACAGTCTGCCAGAGTTTTTAGAAAGAACCCCTTCCATCCGCATCATCTCAACCACATGTCACTAGCATCCACTGTGTCACAACCTCAATAAACGAATGGATGATATGTCCTTTCTCTCTCTGTGAATCACTAGATCATTTCACCTACCAGTGTCCCACGATTATTGATACAAACATTGCCACATGGACCTTATTCAAAATCCTACACCCCCATCAATGCCAGCAGAACCAGTGATTACCCCTACTCCATCACCTGATGTTATTCATATCTTCTATCCTGAACCTGAGGCACTCCTGAATCCCCCATGGTTCCTAGATAGTTTATATGAGGATTTTCTCCCAAATCCCCCCAATTCTCTAGTTCATTTCCCCACGGAAATTTTACGCTCGACTACCATTCTCAACCCACAATATCTTGATATTTAGTTTATTTCGAGAAAACCATCACAACCCCCTTGCGTCATTCCCCCTACCTCTTCACCAAAATATAACCACATGGTGACAATCACCAATATTATTCCCCTGGATCCACTATATTCTCGACAGTTCCATTGTGACGAATACATCCTTGATGAATTAACTTCCCTCGATTTCCCATGGGATCTGCTCCATCAAAGAGCACTCTTTCTTTCACAAGAAGCCTTTGCACCTCCCAAACAAGGCCCCATATACACAATAGAAACCAAATATTTTCTCCCCTCAGGGCATATACATTGGTTCAATAACCCTATCCCTGCCCCCGACTCTTTTGAAGAAGGCAATATGGCCAACATTTCCCCCACCATCAAAATTGATATTTCCATCAAACTTGGAATCACAGAGGAAATCACCATTGGTGATGCGTGCTCTCCTGAAGAACTCATCACTTACAAAGCTCTTTTCCAAGAATACCGGGACATTCTTGCCTCATCATACACAGAGATGCCCGACCTTGATCCCTCTATTGTCGAACATCGTATATACACATGGCCTGATATCACACTTGTTCGAAAAAAGAAACACCCATTACACCCATCCAAAGAATCAACCATCAAAGCCGAGATTGACAAATTACACATTGTAGGGTTCATATACCCAATCACATATACATCATGGGTCTCCAACCCCATCCCCGTTAACAAAAAATAAGGCACTATCCGCATCTGTACGAACTTTCGCGATCTCAATCACTCTTGTCCCAAAGACAATTTTCCAATGCCCTTCATCGACCAAATTATCAATGATTGTGTTGGCCATGAGGCTTTATCCTTCATGGACGGTTTCTCTGGCTATAACCAAATTCATATTCACCCAGGCGATCAATACAAAACCACATTCACTACCCCTTGGGGTACTTTTGCATATCGTGTCATGCCTTTTGGCCTCAAGAACATTGGTGCCACTTTTCAACCTGCCATGACATACATATTTCATTTTCTGGCTCAAATCATCCTCGCCTACTTGGACAATCTCACCGCTCGATCCAAGAAACGCACTCAACACCTTGATGACTTACACATTGTCTTTCACAATTGTTGTCAATACAATATTCGGTTGAATCCTCTCAAGTGCATATTTTGCATCACCGCTGGATGCCTCCTTGGGTTCATCATCTCCGAGCATGGCATCATAGTGGACCCCCTCAAGGTCTACACCATCACAGAAATCCCCCCCCCTCGAAATTTATGCTAGCTTCAAAGCTTACAGGGAAAAGATAACTTTTTACGACGCTTTGTCCCCGATTACGCCACTCGGGCACATGGTGTCCTTTGCCTCTTATGTCATGATATCCCATTCCAATGGGATTAACATGACCAAAACGCTTTTGATGATCTCAAAGCAGCCCTCTCCAATGCCCCATTGATTAGTCCACCCGATTATGATCACGACTATATCCTCTACTTATCGGCCTCAGCCATCTCCGTAGCAGGAGTTCTCATACAATTAGGGGATGACGACCATGAGGATTTCATTTACTATATTAGTAAAAAAAAATTAGGGCCACCCTTGAAATACAATCACGAAGAGAAACTCGCCCTTGCAGTTGTCCTAGTAATCCAGAAACTGCGCCATTACATTCTTCTTTGAACTACCAAGTTTGTAGCTAATTCCAACCCCATGTAATACTTTCTCAATCGCCGACAAATTAATGGTAAATTTTCCCGATGGATCGTCATCCTTCAAGAGTACGACCTCGAATTTTCAACACCCAAGAGAAAGAAATCCCTCATCCTTGACAAACTCATTATGACATTTCCTTCTGATACTACCAGTACTCCCATCAATACTGACTTCCCCGATGATAATCTCTTTTACATCCCCTCGGATGATCCTTGGTATGACAGTCTCCTTGTCTACCTCCGAGCATAGAAGTTCATAAACCACCTCTCCCGGGACGATCATCGACGTATTCGACACCAGGCCCCTCTCTACCTCCTTCTCAGTGATATATTATATTGACAAGGGGTCGACACCATACTTCATCAATGTTTGACTATTTACAAAGCTGACAGAGTCTTGAATGACTCCCATAGTGACGCCTATGGTGGCCACCTCTTAGGGATGTCCACCGCCCAGAAAATCATTCGAGCTGGCTATTTTTGGCCCACATTGTTTCATGATTTCATCCACATTGTGAAGCGATGTGACAAATGTCATCTATATGCCAACAAAGCGTGAGAACCACCCGCTCTCCTCCACCCAGTCATTACTGTCGACCCATTTTGTAAATGGGGCATCAACTTCATGTCTTGTAACCCTCCATCTAGCAATGGACACAAATACATCGTTGTAGCAGTCGATTATTTCACCAAGTGGGATGAAGCCATGCCCACCTTCAACAACACCGCTGACACTGCAACACATTTTTTCTTTAACCACGTCATCTTCTGCTTTGGATTCCCCCTACAGTTAGTCTCTGATCACAGGAAACACTTCGAGAATGAGATTTTCGTCGAAATCTCCTCCAGGTTAGGCTTCTCCCACGAGTTCACCTTCCCATACTACCCTTAGTCCAATGGACAAGTAGAGGCAGTCAACAAGGTCGTCAAAACCATGTTGCTGTGCATGGTTAATAAACATAAGACCAATTGGCACCATATGTTGTTTTTTGCACTATGGGATTATCGTATGGTAGTTAAAACTTCCACTAGTTTCACGCCATTTCATCTTGTCCATGGGGTCGAGGCCACTCTCCCCATTGAGTGTGAAATTCTCACCTTATGCACCGTTATTGAGCTATTACCTGACACTACTCCAATGGAGCAACATTTGTTGAACTTAGAGTCGCTAGATGAATACCATTGATCTTCATTACAGAACAATGAGGCAGCCATGTCAACCTTTTCTCATTCAATGAAGGTGACCTTGTCCTTGCTTACGATATCTCTCACAATACCTTCGACCATGGAAAATTTGAGTCATTATGGCATGGACCTTACATCATACAACATTTCCTCACAAAAGGCGCCTACATCCTAGCCTCCCCTGAAGGCCATCCTCTCAAAGAACCCATCAACGGGTTGTACTTAAAGAAATTTTATGCCTGAGCGTAGCCATTCTACACTAGGCTTTTTCTTTTTTGTACACTTTTTGTAGAGTTTTTAATCTTCTTTTTCTTCCATGCCTTGCGTCTAATCTATGATTTTTTTTATTGACATATGCCTCCTCCATCGGTCTACCACATCGATTATGCCAAAGGAGCTAGGCGTTGGACACATAATATCGCTTCAACTGCTTGGGCCCTCTATACCCCCTCACATGAATTACTCCACTCTAGTGGCATATGCATGGGCTCCGTAACCAACAACCAAGTTGAATACACATCCATCATTGGCCTCCTTGCCGAGGGTAGTCACAGTCGTATTCGTCACCTTAGTGTCTTACTCGATTCCTAACTCATTGTCCTCCAGCTCAACAATGTGTACCAAGTCCACGATCCCTGCCTCTTCCGCAAATACCTGCAAGTTAGACTTTTATCTCGACATTTTGATTCAATCACATTTACACATATACCAAGGAAATTTAATCAAATAATAGATAATATGGATAACCTAGTGTTAGATTGGCATTTATCCCATCAAGTTACCATTACACATACATAACTCATCAAAAGTCTGTCACAACATATAAATAAGACACCATAAACAAAAAACATCAAACACATGTGACCATCACAAAGATCCCAAAATGTATATATATATATATATATATATATATATCGGTCAATGTGCCATCAATGTTTACGAAAAATAATACATATACAACATCCGTAGGTAGGTGATCCACCTCACCCCTATAAATACAAAATCAGTGTGCCAACACCATATACAAAATGGGCTCACAAGCCTCTATATATACATAAATACATATACAGAGGCACTCATGGTGACTCTAGAGCTCCACCACCTGGTCCTATCTCTGGAGGAGGTGCCCCACCTGCTAGGGGTACCTTAGGTCCTGGGGGCAGTCACCCATTCATAGACACCCCCGGTACATTTGCTCTATGGATCAGGGTCCGCGACTCCATTGGAAGGCCCACACACTGCTCCAAGACCCCCACGTCCTAGATACGCACCCACATACCCTCGGGCACTTCCTGTACTACCGCCTCCAATCAACGGTGAAAATCCTCGAACTCTCCCCCGACCCTCGTTGGAGGAGCATGAGATGGACCTACACTCGGATCATAAAAACAACATCTCATGTATTCTCTCTCATCATATTCCATCCCCACGCCAGCCTCCTCCCATTGTTGTCTCTCCTCTGCTCGCGGCTCTCCCCATGGTGGTCTCACAAGCCCCTCACGAGTCGATGCTCTGACCAACTCAACCTCAGGCTCGCGAGGTCCCACATCTGCATACACAACAAACAAGTGATATAATCAGGATCCATCTACACATAAAGAACATGCTATACTATCTAAAGATCAAAAATTCAAATATAACATCATACCTCTGCAGTCGAACACATCTCTATGGGGTAGCACCATATCTGGATCATCCCAGAAGTCCACCCCACTATACGGTTATCAGAGAATGATTTGTGGTATCTGGCGCCACACCCCTGTAGCCTCAGCTGTGAAATAATGGCCACCCTCCCCACCACCATGACGAACCAAAATCATTTCCCACCAACTTAGTCGTGACTCTCGCACACCTGGTGCGTCTAATAACACTCTAGGGTGCAACATGGGCACCCTCTCCAAAAATTATGCCACCAAGATGGACCCAAAGGAAAAATCCCCTAAGTCAGCAGATCAACACTTGTTGAGTTGCCCCACCATATTGGCATGTAGCATCAAGCCCCAGGCAAAATGATCCCCCCCCAGTGCCCTCTCCATGATCCTCAGCTGACCCCCACTGATCTGTGAGTCGTGAGAGATCCATAAACTCTCACAATCATCGATGCAACACATCGATGCACCAGGGCATCCATCGCCCCAATCCTCACCACTAACCTAGACATGAAGTCCTCTCCCGAACAATATGTATGGGCTAGGTCAGCCAACTGACCATCTCTAGGCACCATAGGCTCGGCAAGTAGAAGGGTTCCTCGAAAAGGGAGTCCAGTAAAAAAAATATACATCCTCTATAACAGAGAATGCTAGGTGCTCACCTCACACAATGAAAAACTACAAATCCAAACTCCACATCAAAATTAGGAACTGCAACAAGTACTCTTGTTCCCTCACTAGTGAGCACTCAAAAAACTTTAGTAGCCCACAAGCTGCCAAAGCACCACATACAATCAGCTCCTCATCTCTCACCACCTCTCTCAAGTGCACCCAGTCCCTCTCCCTCCAGTGGATCGACATCATCAACCAGTCACCTACATCCACACATAAAAGATTTGATCAGCCATCACAACTCATACAAACACCAAAATATCCAAAAAATATTAGTTTGTAGACCCTTCAGCTTTGCCTCAAAGGTGCATCTTTTTTCCCCCACGGGCGTCCACATATGTGGGCTTGTTCACCCCAAAATCGTGCACTCATGCGTGACTGTTGGAAATACAGGGGCACACCCTTGAGCCCCTGTCACATCAACAAACGTGCATCCTAGTGTGCTTATTTGCTCCACAGTTGCGCACATGTGCGCAACTGTCAGGAACACAATCGCACATGGATTCACCGTTGTGATTTTCACAGGTGCACATCCCATGCAAGCATGTATTCCCCATTTGGGTGCCCCCATGTACGGATCTCCAAATTACATCCGCACACTTGTGCACATGAAATACTCGATCACCCACACACTGGGGGCCCACCCTCACAAAACCCCCTTGTACGACCATCCATACAAGCCCTACCCAAAAAAGAACCCCTAACTACTATGCAGGAGGATATGACCACTAACCTGAAAATCGCTAATCCCAAATCGGTTCGCTCGATCTCTCAAAATCTCCAAATATCTCCTCAAACCTCTCGTCAATCCACTACGGCAGCAGGTACAAATGAGGTGGCAATGTGGGCCCTACATCTATATATAGTCCCTTTTGCCAAACTTCCATACTCAATTCCAGAAGCTCTGAGCGTCTGTTTTCTGATCCGTCTTCAGCCATGGGACTAGGATCCTGCCACCTACACAGTCACATCCCCAGGCCACCATCCATCCTAGGCCCCCAGGAATCATTTTTCTCACCTCACGCCTAGGTTTGCATGCTCATGTTCAAAATTATCAAATCACTATTATTTGTTCTTTATCTTCAGATATTGTTCACATCGGATATTTGGTTTTCATGTGTGTAGGTACTTGTTCACCACAAATTAGCACAACCCTTTCAGGTATAAGATAGCTACTGGAATGTAGTCATTCCCTCTGAATATCAATTGCATCTCCCAATCACACTCTCTGATATTTGCCTCTAAGTTTCCCCCACCCGACTCTGCAGTACTCACACCTCCATTGCATTTCAGTACTGTCAACCGGTAGCACTCTCTCCCACATGATTTTTCCCCATCATAGTCCCCCTTCACACTTTGATACTCATGCTGCTTTCACCCCCTAGGGCTGGGAGTCCTCATAGTCTTTGCATTTCTGAGATTTAGCTACATGCTCCTTCTCCTCTTTTTGATAACTTCCCCATAATGGACCCCTGCGTAATCTCGTCATGTTTCGAATTTTGACTACACCTCCACAATATCATTAGCCCTCCATCTCATCCACCATCTATTTTCCCATCTGCAGATTGTCCTCCATTCATTTTACCTAATACATAAATCCACCTATGGGAACCCCACCCTCCACCTGTTTTGCACGCAACTTGTGCCCTTACAGGTCAAGCCATATTTCACTGTGAAACCCATTTCTGTATCTGTACACTCATCCCCAATTATTATTTATTCATTTGGTAATTGTATAAAGCCTTTGTTTCTAGCCTTTACATGGTTTTTTGTCATCACCTTTGGCGACATTCCTTTTCCGACAAAAGCAACCCATGTCTCCCTTGGTTGGGGCATTCATTATATTCTACTCGTATTGACATCATCCATAAACCCTGAGTATCCCACAGTCCATGTACCCCTGACCTCTGAGTTTCTCCACTTTGTCACGCCTCTGGCACAATTTAACCCTAGTCTAGTCGTCTCCCTAATGCTAGATTCAGTTCCACAGTTGCTGCCACTTATCCTTCACAAATATCCCCAATCAAGGGAAGTCTTGAGTCTCCCCATATCTTGAATAAATCCATGTTCCTCATCAATTCCTAATTTTATTCCATAGATTTCATGAATCCCTTTGCTTCTTGGAGTCGTGTCTCCCTTTTTGTCGACTTCGGCACAGTTTCCAGAAGGGAGAGAGTATCTTGTCTCTCATTACCTTTATAATGAGGAGTCTCAGATGGCACAAAGAGACCCATCATTTCTCTCTACTATCGTTGACCCCCATGACATTCGAATTCAACACTTTATCATGTTGCGACGGGTCTTACTTTGCAACTATTGCATTTGTTTTTATATTTGTCAAAGACCTCTGAAATTTGATAGGCTATCAATGTTTTCATATCATCGACACTTATTACAGGTGTCCTCACCTCTTTTTAGAGTTTGTTCACCATCAAAATTGTCCTCTGCTATTCTAAACATGCCCTCGAGGGCGCTGTAGTCGTCTACACCAACACATAGCTTCAGCTACTGTATTACACATTTTTGAGTTACATGACATGAGCATGGGGCATGCCTGCCTCGTTTGTACATAATTTTATTTTTCCACACCTTGCGAAAGGTTTGGGTCCCACTGGTTCCCCTCTCCTTCCAATGGGTCACTCTTGACATTCCCCTAAACACACATTAGGGGGAATCTGTTATCACTAGAATTTCATTCGCAAATGGTTATAGGAATTCAACATCTTCAAACACCCATTAGTTCATCTATGGCCCATAAAATGCATTTCCAAAGGGCACAAAACTATACAAGTAGTTAAAAATCAGCATGCGCTAAAGATACAAAGGTAGCGCGAGCACGTGTGACAGTCAAATAATGTCGGAAAAGCACATATGCGCCCGATGCATGACTGTGGATGCAAAAATCCATGCATGCCTCAGAACGATGCATTTATGATTTTGGTCATCCTTCCACCCACTTTTGGTTCATCTCCCAAGTCGATTTGACACCCAAATCCAAGTTGAATCTGAGTGGGGGGTTGGTCAAAGAACTAAGGGTGTCGTAAAGAGCCCCTTGTTCACACTAAAGACTGGTTGAATAATGCCTCAAAGATTTGTTATAAAAAGAGGCCATGATGCACTATATTTTCAAGGAATTCATTTGTATTGTTATGCTGCCTATATTCTCTTGGGGAATCCTCTTTTCTCATCAAGAGCATACAAGCACCATTTCATTTATCCATTCATATCACCTCTTGAGTGAATGGGCTTTGGATTTCTTCACCATTTCCTTTTAGTTTTCTACTTGTACGAAGATATCAATCATTGGGGGTTCAAGAGCCCTCCCTTGGAGGAAGAGGGGACTCATAAGTCTCCCTTTCTCTTTGGTGTTTTCCCACTAATACAACTTATCCATTGGTGGCATGCATGCTGTTTATTTTTTGCTCGATTTCCCTTATGCACTCTAGTTTAGTTTCTTTTATTGTTATTAGTTTAGTTCCTTGTTTATTTCTCATTCTTGATGTTTCTAACGCTTGCATTCACTATTGTCTTGTCCAGCTAACCCAACTCGGCTTGTAAGCGCCCTTGTTTTTCTCATTTAGGTGACCAAAGGGATGAAACACATGGGATCATAACACAGACAATGAGTACAGAATGTCTATGACTTTCATTCAAACGGAGAGATTTACCCATAATGAGTTTTTTGAAATATGTCATGGTGAGAGATCAAATGTTGATGTCAAGTTTTAGAAGCAATGTTGTATGGAAATATGATTCCCACTAGATGATGAAAATAAAAAAGAAAAAAATTGCAAATGAAGTGATATATTTATGGTTTTGGATAGATATTTTTAATTGGGATTTAGAACTAGACATGTTTGGGATTTGATATATGATATATTCACCCTTTGGGAAAATATTAGTATAAAAAATCAGAGAGTTAAGAAGGCTAAACCAATGATATGTGGCACAAGTAAGACATGTCTGACATAAAAAATATTCTAGATGATATGACTATAACACCTTGGATATCAATACAAGGAATGAAGGATGATAAACTTATCATAACTATATTATCACGTGTTAGGTCGGGAGAATTGTCAATTGAAGAAATGTGTGATGAATTTAAAAAGTAATTTTGTTGAGTAATTTTTATTTATGTTAGGACAATTGTTTTTATTTTTCAATTTAACATATCAATGTTCTAAGTATTTTGTTATATATCTCATTATAACATATTTTTTTTATTTAGTCATAAGGTGTATATGATAATACAAGAGGAAATGGTGAAGATGTTGAATGAAGAAAGTTGAGATGATGTTAAACTCAACTATCCAGATTCAAGCTTTTCAACAGTATTGAAACATTTTTTTGTTGCATTCAAAAAGGTATGTTGATTTATTAAATTCATATTATTTGTTTCTAATTTAATTTATTTCTATTTTAATAGTTATAGATATATAACTATACGTTTGTTTGTTTCATTAAATATGCCAAAGAAGAATGCAGATGAAGTACCTGAAACTTTCAAAAGTTTTATTCAAAAAGCCAAGTTTGAAAGAGAAAGAAAGAGACGTGTTCAAAATGTTCAGCTTGATGACACCCTTGATCACTACATTTGAAATGGGCTCAACATTGTTCAATATAAAGTGATATTAGGTAATTGTGAACAACTTGCAAATATTGTTCCTAAACAAGAATACTCCCTAGTTATTGCAGATATCCCTCATGGTTATAATATCCAAAACATTGGATATGATACTAAGCCTTATACTTACCAAGCTTTCAATAAAGTGGTTATGGGATTTACGAAAGTTACAACATCACGATTTTGGATATTTCTAGTAATTCATTCAAACACACAACATTGATTAGTACAATCAAGCTTCAAGGGGAAATAAAAGACAAGGATGTAGTTTATTTGGTAAGATTTGAAAGTGTATGTTTAACAATTTAGATTAGAAAGCAATTGTATTAATTCACAAGTTAATTGAATTTTCACTTATTTATGTTACATGAACATGCATAATATTCATATCTCCAATAGTGAATCATTTAAACGTGATTTTGAGAGTATACATTTTGCAACCTAGATAAAAGATGATTCTTATAATTCTATTCTTGTCAATGCAAAGGATGGAGAGACTCCTAGTAGTATATTGGTATACAATGTTGTGGTTAGAAAGCTAACATGTGAGGAAAATGATTTTAAAGGAGATATGGTTAACATTTATCAAAAACTACAAGAATTAAATAATTATCTTATAGATGCATTTTCAAAAGAAGGAGATTGGGTTTTGGATTTGTTCTCGGGTTCCAGTAAGAATTATGATCTAATATTTATGAAATCATACTTCAATCTTATATTATTTTTAATTAATGTCTTTTTACAATATCTAAATTCATTATTTATTTTCTATTTGGTGATTAGGCACAACATTAGCGTCTTACGTATAGAAAAGAAGGAATTGCATAGCCATTGAAAGTGACCCAATGCAGTGCAATATTATTCAACAAAGAATCAATGTTAGTCCATCTCTTCCAGATGAAATGCAAGAAGTTGGCTTGAGGAAAGGAGATTTTAGTGATTCAAAGGTGGCAAAATTGTGAAAGGAACCTCAAGTACCATTAGGAGGAATGACTGGAAAGGATCACTTTGGAGAACTTGCAGATATCAAAGAGCCAATGGAAGAACAAAATGACACAATGGAAACACAAAATGATGTCGAATAAGATGATAATGTGTCTTTTAAGAATGATGAATTTCGGATATATGATATTGTTGATAAGTTTTAAGATGCTCTTGAAGACAATGATCAATTTTGCAAATTTTTTATGAGCTATAACTGTAATTTTTTAACTTTCAGATTTTAAAATAAGAATAAAGATGTATCTATTGTTGTTTTGTGATGAATCTTTTTATTGTTTTCTTTTTCATTTTATTTATATTTGAATCACTATACATTGAATTTTTTTATTAAATGTTGTCATTTTTTACTTCAAATGTATAAAAATATGAAAGAAAATGATAATGTTTTTTTATAAAATTTTGACTTTTTTTGCTCAATTATGTCCATAAAAATGCTTTATTTGACATGATATTTTAAGGAATATGTACCAAAATGTATAGGTTTTTTAATTATATATCGCTATAAAAAGTGTATTGAAGTAAAAGTAAGCAATCTGTTAAAAATGATGTTTCCCACTATATTTAAAAAGTATGGAACAATAAATTAATTAAGGAGACAAATTTATATGAAAAACCGTAACTTCAAAAAGGTAAATAGTAAAAAATATTTTTAATATTGAAAGAATCATGAAAAAATGACTAAAAACATTGTTGAATAAAAAAATAAAATTTTGAAAAAAGATGAAAAATAAGCATTTAAAAAAATAATGTGGAAACATTGTGTATTGAAAAATTTAAAATATCAAAAAACCACCTAAAAACGGAGGGGGGGTGCTATTGGTAGAACCATTTTTAAAAATGGGGTAAAAAATTGGTCCCCCCCAAAACGAGAACTTTGTAGAGTTCTCATTAAGTTGGTAACTACGTTTTTTCCCTTTTGATGAACTTCATACAGGTTTATCTGGCGACTCCATTGAGGAAAATACCCTCTCCTTTTTCGATGAGCCTTGAGCTCATCTGGTGACTCCATTGAAGTGTCATTTTATACAATGGAATTATGGAACCATGGGATGACTCTTTTCCCAGAACTTATTGTATCTTGGGGACACTTTTACAAGGGGAAAAGAAAAGGGCTGTTGATGAATTTGTTAAGCATATAATGAGTCTTATAAGGGAATTGTCCCAAGAATATACTAAAGAAAAACTTGATCGAGCACTTCTTACTGAAGATAAAGAACCTACATATGAAGAGATGATTCAAGAATATATTTGTGAATAAATTTATCAAGAAGAGCCTTATGAAGTTTCTCATGATGAAGACCCAGACAAGACATTGGAAGATGAAGTTGTCCATCTTTGTGAAGAAGTAATCAAATCCAATGATACATGTCAATTCATGGAGAATTCTTTAGGTACAATTGACAATCACATTGATGATTTCATATGTGTTTGGGAGCATGGATGGGATATCAATTGTTTCGGTTTTGATAAATATCCCATCTATGACATCGAAGGAAACTTCTAGATAAAGAATGAAGCAATATTTCTTTTAGAAGAATGGTCTTTATCCGTATATGATTCATTTATTGAGAAACTTGACGATGAAACGAGGGAAAATAGTTTTCATCCACTCAGGGATGGATTCCTACAAGTACTCATGAATATTTTCAGTCACGCCTTAGGAGTTGTGAGTCATATTCTCTTGAGAGTTCAGATTGGTTATATGATAAAGACATTCCACCATCCTTGCATTCACATTTTCATAAACATGAGACCCTGGTAAGCCTAGAACAATCAGAGACTCACACTTCCGAGCATAATTGTTTTCATCCTAGGGATTTTTGCAGGGATTTATCGATGAAGAGGAAACAAATTTTCAGTAGAGAGAATATTTCTTTCTCTAGACATGAGGTTTTCCCTTACCTCCTACCTTCTTAGGGTAGTCGTATAGTTTTCTTCTGATATGTCATCTCCTTTTAGTCTTTCGGAAGAAGCGGTCATGAGGAAAGAGATAAGACATAATATATATGTGGCATCCTTATTCAAATATGGGTGGATCAAGATTGTGGCTATTCTTTCCAATGATATTTTCTCCCTCCCACCCACCTCTATGAGTTTCTTCCTAAGATTGATTACATGCTTATTTATTCTCATGGTTATTATATGCTTGAATTATCTTTGTTCTATTACATAACTAATCACAAGGGGGATATACATTGATGAGATGATCAATTGGTTTCATTGGTTGTACGATTTCATGTAGCATATTTAGGACTTGATTTCTATGGGCCTCGGGCCCCAGGTAAGTAGGTATGTCATTCAATTTATTGCATTGCATTTGTGTTTTCATTGTAGTGTAGTTGCAAATTGTTCCATTCCTTGATTTACATATTGTTTTGTTACATTTATGCATACTTTTTGTGATTCATTTGTTTGAATTATATTTACCTATTAGTTAGAAGTTTTTGAAAAACATGAAAATTTTTCTTTTTAAGAAATAGTTTAAATTTTGAGGTTTTGATTATATGAACAAAGGGTGAGAAAGCCACCCTTTGATGCTCTAATATATTTATTGAGTATGTGTAGGTGCAAGTCTTACCAGGAGATGTTGAGGTTCTCATGTAATGTACAACAAGAACATGTCCTCATGTAGGAGCCATATGTTACCCCCTTAGCCTAGCGGTAACTAAGGAGATGATGTCTCGAGGTATGTACATTGAAGACATGGAGTGTTGAGATCCATATGGTCAGCTAAGTCCACATTGAGAAGACATATCCCTTCCTCTCTACCATAGATCACCATTCTTCAACAAAAACATAGAAATGTCCACCACACCAGCTTGTCCCAAAGAGGAAAACAAGTCTTGCTTCATGAGGTAACAAGTATGGTCTCATGGTAAGTGCCACTTTAATAATTGAAGCATTTGATCATGTTGCAAAGATTCCTTTATTATGAAAACAATTGCTTGGAAATTATACCTTTTGCCTCATTTCACCTTGGTGGTTGACATGGTTTCCTTGTAAGTGGGTCACTCTTGGGAAAAGGGTTTCTACTTGGGCATCTTCTTGAAGGATCATCATACCATTCCCACTCACACTTGACACTTTCCACACTTGTTCCTCTATGTTTCCTCATATTTTAGGTCTTTGGGTTCATTGAACCCAAGAAGGGATTGTACCTCATTTCATGGGGAAGAAGGGAATAAAGGGCCAGAGGTGTTGTAGATGGAGAAATTTAAAATCCATAAATTATCCTACTAGATGCTCTCCCTAATGGCATGAGAGAAATGAAATGATTCTCCATAAAAAAAGAAGGACCTTTAAAAAATAAAATACATAATTAATAAATGTCCCCCTTGATGGGGGAATGCATTTGTGGTGTCTTTTAGTTTCTATTTCATATGGCACTCAATGTATTCTAATTTCAAGTGGCATTCTGGTTCACCTTTTCTTTCCTTTCACATAGCACTCAATGTTCAGACCATAATAAATGAAATGGAAATAAAGGGCTTGGAAAAATGTTGCATTGTAAATGAAGGATGCAACATGTCCTCCATAAAGGAACCCATAAATGAGACAATATGAGCCTTTCATATGTCAAGAACCCCATGCCCAAAGGTCATACCCTTATCTAACTCATATTCACTACATGGCCTAGAGAGGGTCTTCCTGGGAAATTGTCCTTGACTTGGGGATTGGTATACCCAATAGGTAACCATCACAACCCTCCCATACTTAAATTTTACAAATTTATAAGGTCTTTGACCATTTTTTTAGTTTGAAAAGGGGGGATTTAGTGCTCATGTTTGGGCGGACCTTTTATTAAATGTGGGTTACTTGGAATGATACACATGACTTATGCACCCTTGGAGGGCATACTTGTTTGTCTTTGCAGGACCTTGCTAAATGAAATCTATCCATGGAGGAATTATGTCATTTTGACCTTTGTAGGGTTTTAAAAACTCCTAGGATGGACACCATACCCCACAGGTTGGGTAGATCCCCCATAGCCTTTGTGTGCAAAAGATAGAGGAAATTTGCATTGGAGGAACTTTGATAGCATTCGAGGATGAAATCATAGCCCTTGCAACTGGATGTTGTCCTTTGGATACCTAGGACATCACTTTCTAAGCTCTCAATGTCATTTTATAACGGCCCTGACCGTTACGACACAAAAACAACGTACAACGTGTAATTTTTTTTTTAAGTAGTAGGAAAATAATGTCAACAATAAAATCATAGCAACACAAGTCGACGACATCATAAAGAATGAATTACACTTGACACATCATCATAATCAATCATGTCACAACTGACACATCCAAAATTTAGTAACGACATATAATCAACCATCATCATAAATGAACAACGACACAAAGTAACAACATCACCCACTACTCATCATTGATATAAATAACAATGCAATCAATGAACCAATGAAGGATAGTGACACATAAAAATAAAAGGGATATCATCTTAGCACATCAAGGTTGGAGCAAATTAAGAAAACACTCATCAGGTAAAGATTATAAAATGATTATCTTCCCATCCTACCCTGTAAGGTTAGGACCTCCAGGATACATAAGTAATGCTCAAGCCCAGGTTCCCATCGATTTTGACCATTTAAGGTATCAGGGTTGGTGACTGTTCTGAGGAACAAGGACGTGTCTGCATCCTACCCTCCACAATCAAGTCCAAGATGACTAAGCTAAATAACATCATCAACGATCATCTAGACACAAAGGCATTCTAATAAACCAACACTTGTAACATAAAATTCCATGGCGCAAGAGAACTAAAATACTAAATCCATCTAGAAACGACATAAGTTGAGGCACAAAAATCTACCTATTTAAGTTTTTAGGCATGAACAAACATCTCCTTTACGTCCAGGCATGTGATTAAATCATTAACCAAATTACAATAATCAACATCATTATCAAGGTAAGCACATGATCCATTTTCCATATTAACGTATTCATTTATTGATCATTGCGCGCAAATAATCCAATCATAAGGAAATCATACCACAACATGGTGACAAGCGCATTAGTAAACAAAGTAGTAAACATCTATGCATCAACTTAGATCATAGCACAAGCAACCTGACACCTATTCATCAGCATCATCCAAGGTGCAAGATAAACAAATTCCACACCATCATACATGACATAAAATACACTGTGCAGGAAGTTCAAAAATCTTTGACCATCATACATTGTATGGAATCCATAAGTGAAAGTAATCTAATAACAATCAATCTATTTCAACGACACAAGGTAAATACATTCATTATAGTTTATCGTGCAAGGGTCTAAGATCTAACCGTTATAAAAATACATGAGTGCAAGAAGTAAATAACCAAAAACCATTCATTGCACTGACTATTCATCTCACACAAGAAAAAAACCTAAACATTATACAATACCTCCTTCAATACCTTAGATTTTCATACGCGCAAGAAATAAACTAAGTTTAAAACCATCATTCAAGAACAAACTAAATAAAGTAAATAACCTAACGTCTAAAACCATCATTCAATACATTAAATTCATGCACGCAAGAAATAAACTAAATCCAAGCAAACATGCATCCACGCCATCTACTGTGCAAGAGTACCCAAGCCTTTTTATTCTAAGGCTTAAAAGAAATCTAATCTCATAATTGATCTTAGTTTTCAATGATTACAAGGTTCTAAGGAAAAAAAATATTTAACTATCATTATAACATACCATCCATTTGCGCAAGAGATTCAAGTGATTTTCTTAACCACTCCTCTATAAACATTTACTAAAACAACATCAATAATGACCCTTCATCATAAAAAATCAATAAAAACCGGTATTTAATAATGGACATTATTATAAACATTTAATAATAACCGAACATTAATAACGCTTATACAACATTAATAATAGCCATTCATCATAACAATTAATTAAATATACCTTAATGATGGACATTCTTATAATCTTTCATAATAACATTAATAATGCAAGGAAATACACAAAAAAAACACAGAGGCAACATGCTCCTATGATGGGCCTTTTTCTTGCTCACACACAGAGTTTAATCACATCAAATAAACAAGGAAAGACACAACAAAAAAGCAGAAGAAACATGCCCCTATGCTAGGAATTTTTCTTCCTCACACGTGGAGTTTGTTCACATTAATAAAACTAGGAAAGAGATAGCAAAAAAGTTGAGGCAACATTCCCCTATGTTGGGTGTTTTTGTTTCTCACACACAGAGTATTTTCACATCAAAATAAACAAGGAAAGACAAAACACAAGCTTAGAGGAAACATGCCCCTATGTTGGCCGTTTTCCTTGCTCACATATAGAGTTTAATCACATCAATAAACAAGGAAGAAACATAAAAAACACAGAGGAGAGATGCCCCTATGCTGGTCGTTTTTATTTCTCACATGTAGAGTTTAATCACATCAAAATAAACAAGGAAGACACAACAAAAATGCATAGGAGACATGCCCCTATGCTGGGTGTTTTTCTTGGTCACACACAATTTTTTTTTCGACATCAAAATAAACAAGAAAAGACACAACAAAAACACAGATGCAACAGGCCCCTAAGCTGGGCGTTTTCCTTTCTAACATGTAGAGTTTAATCACATTAAAATAAACAAGGAAGACATATAAAAAACATAGAGGAGACATGGCCCTATGTTGGGAATTTTTCTTGCTCACATGAAGAGTTTATTCACATTATTAAACAAGTAAAGACACAACAAAAACTAAGAGGGGGACTATGCCCAACAATATCGGACAACCATTACAAATCCATCAACAATAAATCTATGTGCACTTCTAACTAATTTACAACTACAACTTAAAAAAATGTGTACCGTAATCCGACTGATGGCTTGCTAATATTCTTCAGCTGCTGGTGATTCTCCTCGCTCTCTCTTGCTAATCGTTGACCTCACTGATACCTCCCATCCAACGTTACGAGTACTCTTCTTCCCCCTGAGCCCCTCAAGCTGCAAAGGGGCCACACACACAACCATAGAATAAGCTAGGTCATGACTCACCTCACAAGGTCAAGCTGCCACTCTCTATTCAAGCTGGGTATCCCAACTCCCACAAGAAAAATTAGTCAAGAAAAATCTGTCAGCATAAACTTACACATACCAGTCGTGATCCATTCCCTTTCTCTGCCATTTATTTTATATAATTCTTCTTAGTGACACTTCCATTTGCACATTAAATTCGTTTTATTAAAAATTAATTAGGAAAAAATATTCCTTTACACTTGTCACCCGATCCCTTAGTTGCACTAGAATTTCATTTAATTAATTAAATTAATTTTCCAAATTTCCCCACCCACCTAAAAGTGTTCCTAAAAATGCTCCTTGATGTCCCTTTATTCCCTCACATTCCCTTAATGATTGGTGCCTTTCCTAAATGTTACTTGAGTTCTAATTTGGAAAGATTTCTAGACTAGATTCTCTTCTATGCTACACATTCCTTTTACATTTAATTTTCCCCTTTTTGTCTAAGTTCTAAATTAGCAAGTTTTTGCACATAGCCAACAATTAAATTTTTGATAAATTCTTTCTCCTTTAAATTTTATTTTTCTTCATCCCCCTTTTATTAATTGATTAATTAGTGTTTGTTTTAGTCCTTATACCCCATTTATATCTATGCTCTAATTTCAACCAGGCTTAGCAAAATTGTTTTTAAAGAAAATTTTCTAATTTTTAAACTTTACTCATACATCATTTATTTTAAGGCTGACCAAGTCAAAATAAGATATTGTTTTCTAGGTACATGTTTTCACTCTGTAATTTCTCATGTTGAGGAAGAAGTTGGCAGAGGTAACTACAAAACCACTTTGAAGTCCAGGATGTAGCCCTCCTAGATTCAGAGAGGGATCTCTCTATAAGATTTACCTTTGTTTGTTGAAATTTTAGGCAAGTTATGATAGTGCAGGGTTTGGTTTTTTGAATTGTTGGTTGGAACATGGAAGATGGGCCATTGGGAAAATGGATTCAAAGATCTTGTGTTCAATAAAGACAGGTTCTACAAGAAACATTACAGGGCAAGATAGGCAATTTGTTGGATTCTTAAGATTGTTGAGTGATGTGAAAGAAAAGTTGAGAAGATGGGATTGTACCAAAGAAATCAAGAATTCTGGGACTGACCTTCTAGTAGAAAACATGGAAATTATTCACAGCCAAAGGAAAAGTGTAAATTTAAAAAAATTATACTCCTAATCTTTGTTTGAATAATTCAGAAGTTATGGATAATAGTCGAACAATAATGAAAACACATATACAAAGACAGATGCACTTCACCAACATAAGTGACATGAGAATCCTGTAATTACATCTGTATTACTGAAAATTGATCAAAGGGGGCTCTATGAAATGTTTTACAATGTTGATCCTATCCTACGTACATGTACAAACGCTTTATACTTTGAAATGAGAATTATTTATAAGTCTATTTACAAAGATCATGTCATAAATGAGCAGGATTTATTTTTAGAAAAATCTAAACTAACTGTATCTTTTAACTAAAAAACAAATATAGGAATCTTTAAGATTTGTTTGGATTTTTGGTGTTTGATTTGATTGACTAAAATAAACTTTAGATGAAATCAATATGAAACAAACTGCCAAGTGACTGAAATGCTGGAGTTTGTAGGTGAAATCTATTTGGATCATGGAACTGCATGTTGATTTGATAGAGGTTGTTGACGATCTGTCTTTGAATTCTGCTTAGCTGCTGATATTTATTGATGACTACGGCTACTTCTGTAAAGTCGGGCATTGAAATATAAAATCAGTGTTTGATTTTCTGATCTTTAGCTACTAGGTGTATTTATTCCTTTGACATCTGGAACGCTATCGAAATTGTCTTCACGGATTCCTGGTCAGCAAATAGTGTGACGAGAAGAAATGTGGTTTTTATGGTTGTAGGGATATTTGTTAGAGATGGGATCGTTACATGCCAGATGATGGTCAATGATCATGTGGGAAAGTTTGATTGGAAATGAATAAGATGATGTGGGGGCAAGTATGGGAAGTAGCGAAGATGGGATGAGTGGATGCATGAGTATAAGTGATAGGGATAGGCGGAGAGGTGGATAGTATCGAGAATGAGGGGACAGGTGGCATGTAGAAATATGAGAAGTATGATATGGAGGTGACATTTATGGAGAGTAGTCAGAGAGGTTATGTGATAGGCAAGAGGATAAACAATATATTGAGTGGAGGATAGGTGTAAGCGGGGGTGTAAGTGGTATTGGATGGTGATTTGGCAGGATTCCGGAGGGGGGGGTAGGTGGTAAGTAGTATTGTGATGGGGGGTTTGAAATAAAGAGGAGATTCAATGTAAATGGGGGAAAAACAACTTTTTGGACCCCCCCCTCTGTTAAAGGTAGAAAGGTCGAGGGGGTTCAAAAAAGGATGAGGACCATCGATCTAGGTGATGGGGATGTCGCTGATGAGATTATCGTGAGAATTAAACGCTATATGAAAAACTGTCATTTAACCTCCTGACTTAGGATAAAACCACATGTCATGAAGCACCAAGCTTTCATTTTAAGACTTTACAATATGATTTTATTTTCCCCTACTATAATAACCCAATTTAATCAACTAAGGGTATATTTTTAAATGTAAACCATGCTTATGTTTTCTTTCGCTTTTCCTTTGGGAAATTATTTGCAGAATGGAATATCATTTACCACATAAAATCATGGAAGGAAAAAATCTCAATTACCATCTGATCCTATTAAATATAGGGTTATAACAGTGGCTCCACTTGGGGACGGTTCTCTCCGTGTGAGGTGCCAAGAACACTATAGACTAAGTAGCCTTGTTCATTGGGATGATCCCAAAACCTACAACTTGATATGCCACGAAGCCTCTATGACTGAAAATCAATTGATAATCTTCTCCAAACTTAACTGAATCAAATCGACTCTAAAATCTGAACTGTACTCTAAAACTGAAAAAATGAAACCAAAGTGATAAACAAAAAATTGCTTAAAGGGATGCTCATGAAGCTGAGCTTATTCACACACTCCTACCCTAATCTTCTAAAAATACTTCTCAATTAGGTAATGGAAAAATTCCAATGAAGCCAATCCAACAATTGATCCAATAACTATGCTCTTTAATCGTTTTTAACAAAACTCGGAACTACAGCTTGTGAGGGCACTAGAAACTGATTGTCAGTTTGATATTCACAACAGAGAGCTTTGGAACCATAAAAAACAAAAGAGGCACTGGAAATCGATTGAAATTATGAAGTGAAAAGATCCTCCATATAGATAGCTATGGGATCATGATAAACAAGACCTATTTCTTGGTGTTCAAAGTATTCAACAAATCCAAGGTCATAATTTAGTATTTCACATATGCTATATATATCATCATACAACTTTTGATTTAACTACAAATTTTAAGAAGAGATTTGTAAAAAGATTCATGTTGAACAAGAAAGTGAAGTCGGTTGTCTGATCAAGTTTTTATCATGACTTCTTTTAAGCTCATAGCTATCTAATGGAACAAGACCTTGAATACACAGATCATCCAAAACATCATCTATTGGATCTTGTAGAAACTGATATGACTGCTACAATTTATTATGCAATGATTCCAATGAGGCTACATGATTTTCTAGAGGTTTACCAGTCCTTGTTTCTGAGATATTAGCAACATTTTTCTTCAAAAAATGAAATGAATCAAAACTTAATGGTACAAAATTATGCTGCATCAATTCATCTATGATTTGAAAATCAATATAATTCAGGGGCTGTAATTTCAGAGCTAGAAAAACTTCCATATCACAAATGACATCCTCAACTGACTCATAAAAACATTTTCCATTCTTGCCATTGAAAATTGTTGGTCTTATTGCTTATAGATTCCTCTCAGAAATTGAAAGGAGGAGAAACATAAGGGCAAATACTTTCCACTTACTTGAGAATTTTCTGCGTTTTCCTTATTGTTGTCATGATTAATATGCACAGGTTGATTATCCTATTTGAGTTGTTGCAACTGAGCTTGCTTTTCCCAAAAACATGTTGATTGCTTTGAAGATTCAACCTTGATGCAATCATCATCATATTGATAATGCTTTGGTATATCATCCATAAAAGAAAAATCATCAAGCATACACATTAGATCAGCTAATTTCTCCTCCACAAACTGATTGTGAGTTTTATCTTTGTCCATGGCGTGAAGTGAATATATAAAATAATCATGTTCTCATCTATTGTAACAAGAATTAACAACAAAATGTTTAGGATCAGTGACCCTTTCTTTCTCCTCAAAAAATGGAATATGGTGTTTTTGAACAACAAGTTCATCTCTCATGGTATTCTTCTTCATCATCTCCTTCATTGTGCTTTCCAGAATGTCTAGTTTCACTTCTGAAGATGTCAAATGATCCTTCTGGGTGTTTTCCTTTTCTTCTTCCTTCAACTTTGAATTTTTTATCAGCAAACTAGCTTCTACACATATTGCACTATTTTTCATTTCTTCAAGTGTTGTAGTATTCCTTTCTCTTAAATGAAATACCATTTTCAGATTAAAGGCATCCCAATAGTCTAATAGAGATAAACCAGGAGGAGGTTTTATATCAACGAGAATTGAATGGTAAACTTGATTGAACATGGATGAAAAGTGTTGTATTGTTTCTCCTAGCTGTCTTTTCAAATGATAATATTCTTATAAAATGAGAAAAATATTCCTCTTGATCACCCATTTATCAAGGAATACTTTCACAAATTGATGGAAATCACCAATGCTTGTAGCTGGCAAATTTTTGAACCACTCTTTTACTTTACGTTGCAAAGATAAAGAAAATATCCTAATACAGACATCATCTTCTTCAACCTCAAAAAGGTCAAGAAATTTTTCAAAACCGTGAATGTGTTTTTCAACAGTGATGTTACCATATTCTCCATCAAACCTAGGAAGGTATTTTTGATAATTTTTAGGGAAATCATGGAGTATAGGAGGTAATATGAGAGGCTTGTATCTATCTGAAATTTTAACATGTGCATGAGTATGTACATAATTTGTAAAATTGGTCTTCATATTTTGAGGCTCATCAGGTTGAATATGATTATCATAAATCTCAGCAATATGGTCTTGAACAGGATCAGGAAAAGAGAAAAAATAATTAAAAATAAAGCCTATTATGTCTTGGATAAAATTCCAACTTGAATACCTGATCTTTCCAGATTGTTTTTTCATGTTTCAGGTTCTTCCTCTAGTAGAGTCTTTGATTTGGAATTGATTGGAGTTGCCAGGTAGATGATCCAGCCTTCTTGTGTCTGATCACTTTCCACCATCATTAATCAGATTTGGAACTCGATATGCTTTTCTAAGGAACATCAAATTTTCAGTTCCCCAGTATGGTTGCCACTATGTTATCACTCTGTAATTTCTCAAGCTGAGGAAGAAGTTGACAACGGTAACTACAAAACCACTTTGGAGTCCAGGATATATCCCTAGATTCAAAGAGGGATCTCTCTATAAGATTTAGATTTGTTTGCTGGAAATTTTAGGCTAGTTATGATAGTGCAGGGTTTGGTTTTTTGAATTGTTGGTTGGAACATGGAAGATGGACCATTGGGAAAATGGAGTCAAAAAGGATGTGCTCAATCAAGAGATGTTCTACAGGAAACATTATAGGGCAGGATAGGCACTTTGTTGGATTCTTAACATTGTTGAGTGATGTGAAAGAAAAGTTGAGAAGATGGGATTGTACCAGAGCAATCAAGAATTTTGGGACTGACCTTCTAGTAGAAAACATGGAAATTATTCATAACCAGAGGAAAACTATACATTTAAACAAAATTTTCTCCTAATATTTTTCTAAATAATTCAAAAGTTATGGATAATAGTTGAAAAACAGTGAAAACACATATACAAAGACAGATGCACTTCATCAACATAAGTGACACAAGAATCCTGTAATTACATATGTATTACTAAAAACTGATCAAAGGGGGCTCTATGAGCTACTTTACAATGTTGATCCTATCCTACGTACATGTCCTAACCCTTCATACTTAGAAATGCGAAGTATTTATAAGTTTATTTACAAATATCCTGTCATAAATGAGCATGATTTATTTTTAGAAAAATCTAAACTAACTGTATATTTTAATTACAAAAAAATATAGGAATCTTTAAGATTTGTTTGGATTTTTGGTGTTTGATTTGATTGACTAAAATAAAATTTATATGCAATCACTATAAAACAAACTTCCAAGTGACTCGAATGTTGGAGTTTGTAGATGAATTATGTTTGGATACTGGAACTACATGCCGATTTGATGGAGGTTGTTGAAGATTTGTCTTTGACTTCTTCTTAGTTGTTGATCTTTATTGATGAATGTGGCTACTTCTATAAAACCGGGCATTTAAATTTGGAATCGGTGTTTAATTTGTTGATCTTCAACTACTAGGTGTCTTTATTCCTTTGACATCTGGAACAAGATCGAAACTGTCTTCACAGATTCTTCTTCACAGATTCTCGGTTAGCAAATAGTGTGACAGGGACAAATGTGGGTTTTATGGTTGTAGGGATATTTTTTAGAGATGGGATAGTTATGTTCCAGCTGATGGTCAATGGTCATGTGGGAAAGTGTGATTGGATGTGAATAAGATGACGTGGGGGAAAGTATGGGAAGTAGTGATGATTAGATGAGTGGATGCGAGACTGTAAGTGATAGGGATACGCAAAGAGGTGGACAATACCAGGAATGAGGGGACAAGTGGTGTGTAGAGAGAGGATAAGTATTAGCGTGAGTTGACATGTAGGGAGAGTAGTCAGAGAGGTGATGTGATGTGCGAGACAAGAAATGGTAGAGTGAGTGGGGGACAGGTGTAAGCAGGGGTGTAAGTAGTATTGGATGGTGGTTTTTCAGGATTCCAGAGGGCGACATCCGAAATAATGAGGAGGTGCCACATAGGTGTGGGAAAAACATATATTTTGGGCCCCCCCACTGCCCCATCGTTAAATATAGAAAGGTGGGGGGGGGGGGGGGGCCTAAAAAGGATGAGGACCATCGATTTGGGCGATGGCGATTTCGTTGATGAGATTAGTGCAATGATTAAATGCTATATGAAAAACTGTCATGTCACCTTACGACTTAGGATAAAAACACATGTCGTGAAGAGCCAAGCTTGCATTTTAAGAATTTACAATATAATTTTATTTTTCCCTACTACAATAACCCAATTTAATCAACTAAGGGTATATTTTTAAATGTAAAACCTTCTTATGTTTTCTTTCCATTTTCTTTTGGGAAATTATTTGTAGAGTGAAATATCATTTACCACATAAAATCACTGAAGGAAGAAATCTCAATCACCATATGATCCTATGAAATATAGGGTTATAATAATACCTAGGTTCATTGACTCACCAGTGTTAAAAATAGCGACGTTCCCTTCAGGACACACTACGTTCTCCAAGGGTGCCACTCTCCTTTATTCATGTTTCATTTATGCAACGTGCCCTTCAAGATGCACTACATGCTCCAAGGGTGCCACTTGCCTTTTGAATGATTTTGGTAGACGTACAACCCTTGGATTCAAAACTTTGCTAGGCAACCTTGTGGGAGACTAAGGGCCTCTAAGGAATAAGGACCCTGCCTTATTTTGTTCCCCCTAAAATATTCATGAGCGACTGTCTCAGTATGCCCTCACGACATCGTTGATCTCTCTAAATAGGTAATCGTTAAGCTATAGTTCGAGCCACGACAAGAGTGCTAGTAGGTTTTGATAGGGTTGTTTCCACACCTCTCCCTCAATACCTATGGTTTTCATGCATAACCCCTTTACTCCAAATGTGAGTTTGATTACCAATAAATCATCACCCTACATCCATCAATGAAACATGTCAGCGATCCATAAACAACATCATAATATACCTAGTCATATGTCACATATGCAATAACATAAATACTCAAACCATATACAGTCCACTCCCTCACTCGATATAGAGTCCAAGGAGGTCCATCGATTCCATCGACATCCTCAATCTGTCAAAAGTCCTACACACTTAGAAGAAACTAGTCAATAACACCTATCTATACATAAATAACATATCATAACGTCATAATCCACAATATCATCATTAGAATCCATAAGCGAAGCAGTCAATCATATAATGAACTGGATCACTTGCAGGCAAGTGTCCTCAAAGAATAAGTCACATCAGGTGCACACAATAGCGGGATGTTACATACACCCCCTCTTGTTTTAAATTTTGTCCTAAAGTTTCACAGTATACAAGTGCATAAATAAATTATCTGACAATATTTAAATGTCTATCTATCAAACAAAAATGGAAACTACTAACGCATATCATATGCATCCTCCTAGATAGCCGAGTGTGGACTATAATTGTCCCACTGGACCTTGATGTGATTGACTATTTGACACTGTAGCTATCGAATGTGATGGTCCAAAATGTGGATTGGCTCCATCGTAATTACACGCTCGTCCAATACTTCCAAGGAACTCATGTCAATCACATGTGTAGGATATGTAACATAATGTCTCAAGATCGATACATGAAAAACATCATGCATATGCCTCAAAGAATCAGGCATGACTAGTCGATAAGCCATGATCCCTTTCCTTTCCACAACTTCAAAAGGTCCCACAAACCTAGGAGAGAGTTTAGCACCCTTTCCAAACTTGATCTAACTCTTGTGTGGTTTCACCCACAAGAAGACTTGATCACCAACTTCATAACTATGGTCCACACGTTGTGCATAAACATAACTCTTCTACTAATCCTACGCTTCCTTGATCCTTTGTCTTATGACTTTCATTTTCTCTTCCATTTATTAGATCGCTTCTGGTCCTACTAGGACCCTATCCTCAAGTCGATCCCAACTCAAAGGCGTATGACACGATCACCCATAAAGAAACTCAAATTGTGCCATACTAATGGTTCTTTGATAACTATTGTTGTATGCAAATTATACCAGTGGCAAGAACTCTTCCCAAAACTTTTTTTGTTCCATCACATACATACGAAACATGTCCTCCAAGATTTGGTTCTTTTTTTTTTTCTTCCTATCTGTCTCTGGGTGATATACGGTACTAAAGTTAAGTTGGGTTCCCAAGGCCTTTTGGAAACTAGTCCAAAATCGTCCTGTAAACACCGATCCTCGATCAAATATGATCCTCTTAGGAATTCCATGAAACCTCGCAATATCATTGATGAAAACTCTAGTTATGTCAGGTTCCAGATACGTTGTATTCATAGGGATAAAATGTGCACTCTTCATCATAGTGTCAACTACCATGAAAATCGAGGCATGCCTCCTTGCCATTAGTGGTAATCCAATGATGAATTCCATCGAAATGACCACCCATTTTGATTCTGGAATCATGTGGCTATATTAATCATGTCAGATGTCTATGTCCATCCTTCAATTGCTGACATTCTAGACATCTTGCCACGTATTTGACTATGTCCGCCTTCATTCCTTTCTAGAAGAATAAGGGTTTAAGGTCTTCCCTCATCTTCGTGACTCCAGTATGAGCCATGTACATTGCTCTATGATATTCATTTAAGATCAAAATTCTCAATTTTTCATTGGGCGGTATGCAAATCTGTTTATTATATCTCACTAATCCATCATTGTCCATAGTAAATACCTCAAATTTTGGTATAAACATGGTGTTTGGTACCATAAATTCTTTAACCTCAAATTTTGGTACCATAAATTCTTTAACCTCTTGATACTAGTCATCATCACGTTGTATAGTTAGAATGTTTTCACGTAGATTCATCTTAAGAGGTATCACTGAAAATATGCATGGTCTCTGACTCAATGCATCATCCACTCTATTCACTATTCCTTTGATGTAGGTAATCTTGAAATCATACTTGGTAAGCAGTTCCGAGCAACGATTTTTTCGTGTGTTCAAGTCGCTTTGCGTAAAAATGTTCTACAAGCCATAGTGGTCCATTTTTAGTTCTAATTTCCATCTAATCAGGTAGTGTCTCCAAACTCTCAAGGAATACACGATGGCTAACAACTCCAAATCCTGCGTTGCATAGTTCTCCTCATGCTTTATTAACTTTCTCGAGATGGAAGTGGTCACTCGATCATCTTGCATCAAGACTCCGCCTAGGCCTTCCTTGGATGCATATGTGCATACCAATAAGTCCTCATCCATGTCAGGGACCTTTAGTATCGGCGTTATTGTCAACATCTCCTTAAGCCTTCAAAATTCTTCCACGCATCTCTCGGTCCATACAAAATTCTTGTTTTTCTTCTGCAATTCCGTAATCAGATTTTCTATCTTCGAAAAACCCTCGACAAACCATTTGTAATATCCTGCTAAACCCATGAAGCTATGGAATTCTCAAGCATTCATCGGTGTAGGCCATTCTATAATAGCCTCTACTTTCACTGGATCCACAACAATACCTTCGTCGGAGAAGAAATTCCCTAAATAATGAATCTTCGATTGATAAAAAGAGCATTTTGTCAATTTCCCAAACAATTTGTTCTCTCGTAGACACTATAGTACCAAGATAAAATGTTTATCATGTTCTTCCATCATCCAAGAATATATCAAAATATCGCCAATGAATACTTGAACAAACTTTTCCAAATATTCGTGGAACACCCCATTCATCAATATCATGAATACCCCTAGGGCGTTTGTAAGTCCAAATGGTAAACCTGTAACTCGTAATGTCCAAGCCTTTTCTTGAAAAAGGTCTTAGGAATGTCTTCCTCAATGATTTGTAACTGGTTATACCCTGACCTCAAGTTGATCTTTGAAAACACCGCCATGCCCTTCATATGATCAAATAGATCATATATCCTTGGCAACAGATACCGGTTCTTGATCGTTTCCTTGTTCAATTGACGATAGTCAATGTAGAGTCTCCACGACCCATCCTTCTTCCGTATGAAAATAACAGGCAAACCCCATGGTGACAAACTTGGATATATAAGTCCTAGGTCCAACAACTCCTTCAGTTGCATTTTCAACTCCTATAACTCAAGGGTCGACATCTGACAAGGCGTTCTTTCTATTGGTTTAGTCCCAAGTTTTAGGTCGATTGTAAATTCCGATTCCCTCTCAGGTGGAAACCCTGGTAACTCCCCAGGGAATACGTCTACAAACTCCCATACTACTGGAAGGTTTTCTAGTCCTTCCACCATGCCCTTTTCGTTCAATGCAAGGATCACATATATCTTTCATCCCTTGCACATGCTCTTCCGAAGCTATAGGGAAGAGATGAACCTTAGGGAAACTCTTTGGTTCCTTCCTACAATCACACGTCTCCATCCCTCATCATCGACCAAACTCAATCATTTTGTCTTACAGTTGAGTATCGCTTCATGCGATTCCATCCATTCCATATTGATCATGACGCCATAAGATCCTAAGATCGTGACGTAAGGGTTGGTCTTTATGAAAAAATATCCCAGGTTAAGGCTATAGCCCCATTCTTTCCTCCAACCTTCTGTTTGGCTCCCGAAGCAATTTCTATATAGCTAAACTCGTCCTATTTGAATGCCTTTACCTTAATTATTTTTAGTGCTGCACCAAAAATAAATCTCTCTGTAGCACCTCGATCTACCAAAATACTAAGGGTCTGGTCAGCGATGGTACCTGACATCTTGAGAATAGTAGACTGGTGCTTGGCCTGGTGGTTATTCACCACTGCATGAATCATATGGACCTTTCCCAAATCTCCTACGATAGTGTGTCCGAATGATACAGATGATTTGGCCCTCTCAACTGGGCAGTCACACTGGTAATGTGGCTCTCCACATGTCCAATACCCGATCTTCGGTCCAGTACTCCTAGTCCCCGAAGTAGAAGCTAACGACCCACCAAATTGAAACCATGGTTTTTTCTACTAAACATGCTTGAAGTGTTGTTGCTGGGGTCGATGTTGGTTCTGGTGTTGTGGTCCTCTGTAGGGATTTCGTTGCTAAGGTGTCAGACACCATGGTGTCATGAATGTTGATCCTCTCATAGTGCCTCGATACCCTGGTGGATTTCTAGTTGGTGTTTGATGCTGCTGCGCACCATATGTCACCTATCCCGATGGTCTCACCGGAGTCGTTATCTGACCCCCACTGATGATATCCTCCTCAGCTATGAGGGCCTTCTCGACAACATCGTGCAACGTTTGAGGCATTAAAATCCTCAATTTTGCACAGATGCTGACATTAAGGATAAATATGAATTTGTTAACCTTAAGCTTCTCGATGTTCATATGTAGAGCATACCAAAGCAACTCCATGAAACAGGCCTTATACTCGGGCACCATACGTCTGCCATATCGCAAGACATTGAACTCATTGAGCTGATGCTCAATGAATTCCTTTGACAAATACCTCTCCCGAAACTGCTCCTTGAACAATTCCCATGACATGTCTTCGAAAACCATGTTCAGTTGTGGCAGGAGCATCTTTCACCATAGTAGAGCACTCACCTTCAGCTGAAATACTGCCATGCATACCTTCATGTTGGAGGTATAGTCACGAAGTGAAAAGTACATCGCCATATTCTCCAGCCATGATTGGGCGGCTGCGTCATCCATGGCACCAAAGAACTTGGGAAAATTGACCTTCTCAAGTTCTCAGTGAACGTTACCAGTACTAGTTGCGGCACACAGTGGATTATAAGTTTTAAGCCTATGAAGTAAAGAAATGCATATAGATTCTTAAGAAAAACATAATTTAATCAATGGCTCATACACAGAGTACACCGACATTTTATACTGAAAACCCTCAACCGGGAAAACCTTTCTTATATTCATTATATCGAATTTCACCATTCACCATACAATATATACAATTTTTTTAGGTATTATGTAGATACCAAAACCCTAATCCCTTAATCCAGGAATAATTTAGAAAACCGCTAAAAATAACAAAAACTGTCGAAAAAAAAAAATGAGGCGCTACCCCAAACGTTGCTCATAACTAGGGGGGTGCATACCTGCCCTCCCCCACCCCTTGGGACTCCCCTAGGAAAGTTCCCAGCACAAATGACACAAAAAACACTACTAGAGGGATCGTCAGACACAGTTGTCGAATTTGACACGCCCACACACACACATGCAAAAAATATAACACATACCGAACATGGACCCTCAAGCGGTGTCGGCACCCTGGCCTCATCTCTATTCAAATGTCTAATCAGGGCCTCTGACATTCTCTGAAAGGACCTCATCAACCCAACCACATATCCCACAACTATTTATTCCCCTCTGACGACTTGTTCTTCTCCTTGGGGGTTAGACCCCTCTTGCGTGGATGCTACTAGAGGCGTCGTGGCTCCTCCCCTAGCACCCCATCATCTACCTCTGCGGCGTCCTCTAACTATGATTACCTACACAAATACAAATCAATTTAATTAGTGATAAATTATAATCAAGTGTTTTCATAGTGGAAGGCGTAATGATCCCAAGTCGTGGGTCGAACACGCTCTGATACTATATGTAACGGCCCCGACCATTATGACACAAAAACAATGTACAACAGGTAATTTTTTTTTTAAATTAGTAGGAAAATAATGTCAACAATGAAATCATAGCAACACAACTCGATGACGTCATAAAGAATGAATTACACTCAACACATCGTCGTAATCAATCACGTCACAACCGACACATCCACAATTTATTAATGACATATAATCAACAATCATCATAAATGAACGATGACACAAAGTAACAACATCACCCGCTACTCATCACTGATATAAATAACAATGCAATCAATGCACCAACAAAGGATAGAAATGCATAAACACAAAAGGAATAACAAGTTATCTCATCAAGCTTGGACCAAATTAATACTTCACTCATTATGTAAAGATTATAAAATGACTACCCGTCCATCCTACCCTGCAAGGTTAGGACCTCCAGAACACATAAGAAATGCTCAAGCCTAGGTTCCCATTGATTTTGAACATTTAATGTCTCAAGGATGGCGACTTTTATGAGGAACAAGGAGGTGTCTACATCCCACTCTCCACAATCAAGTCCAAGACGACTAAGATAAATAACATCATCAATGATCTTCCAGGTGCAAATGCAGTCTAATAAACCAACACATGTAACATTAAATTCCATGGAGAAGAGAACTAAAATACTAAATCCATCTAGAAACGACATAAGCCGAGGCACAATAATCTACTTATTTAAATTTTTAGGCGAAAACAAACAACTCTTTAACTTCCAGGCACGCGATTAAATCATTCATCAAATTACAATAATCAACATCATTATCAAGGTAAGAACATGATCCATTTGCCATATTAATGTATTCACTTATTGATTATTGCACGCAAATAATCCAATCATAAGGAAATCATACGACAACATGGTGACAATTGCATTAGTAAACTAAGTCATATGCATTTATGCGTCAACTTAGATCATAACGCAAGCAACCTAACACCTATTCATCATCATCATCCAAGGCACAATATAAACAAATTCCAGACCATCATACATGACATAAAATCCATTGCGCAAGAAATTCAAAAATATTTGACCATCATACATTGTATGGAATCCATAAATGAAAGTAATCTAATAACAATCAAGCTATTTCAACGAGGCAAGGTAAATACATTCATTACATTTTATCGCGCAAGGATCTAAGATCTAACCATCATAAAAATCCATGAGTGCAAGAAGTAAATAACCAACAACCATTCATTGCATTGACTATTCATTGCACGCAAGAAGAAAATCTAAGCATTATACAATACCTCCTTCAATACCTTAGATTTTCAAACGCGCAAGAAATAAACTAAGTTTAAAACCATCATTCAAGAACAAACTCAATAAACTAAATAACTAAACATCTAAAACCATCATTCAATACATTAAATTCATGCACACAAGAAATAAACTAAATCTAAGTGAACATATATCCACATCATCTATTGTGCAAGAGTGTGCAAGCCTTTTTATTCCAAGGCGCAAAACAAATCTAATCTCGTAATTGATCTTACTTTTCAATGATTCCAAGGTGCTAAATAAATAAAAAATATTTAACTATCTTTATGACATACTATCCATTTGCGCAAGAGATTCAAGTGCTTTGCTTAACCACTCCTATATAAACATTTACTAAAACAACATTAATAGTGACCCTTCATCATAAACAGTTAGTAAAAACCGACATTTAATAATGCAAATTATTATAAACATTTAATAATAACCAAACATTAATATTGCTTATTCAACATTAATAATAACCGTTCATCATAACAATTAATTAAATAGACATCAATGATGAACATTATTATAATATTTCATAATAACATTAATAAAGCAAGGAAATACACATAAAAAATGCAGAGGCAACATGCTCCTATGCTAGGTGTTTTTCTTGCTCACACACATATTTTAATCACATCAAATAAACAAGGAAGGGCACAACAAAAACGAAAATGAAACATGTCCCTATGTTGGGCGTTTTTCTTTCTCACACACAGAGTTTGTTCACATTAATAAAACTAGGAAAGACATAGCAAAAAATTTGAGGCAACATGCCCCTATGCTGGGCATTTTTTTTTCTCACACACAGAGTCTTTTAACATCAAAATAAATCAGGAAAGACACAGCAAAAATGCAAAGGCAACATGCCCCTATGTTGGGAATTTTCCTTGCTCACACACAGAGTTTAATCACATCAAATAAACAAGGAAGACACAACAAAAACATAGAGGAGACATGCCCCTATGCTAGGCATTTTTCTTTCTCACATGCAGAGTTTAATCACATAAAAATAAACAAGGAAGACACAATGAAAACGTAGAGGAGAGATGCCCTTATGCTGAGCATTTTTCTTGCTCACACACAAATTTTTTTTTTCCACATCAAAATAAACAAAGAAATACACATCAAAAACGAAGAGGCAACATGCCCCTAAGCTGGGTGTTTTCCTTGCTCACACCTAGAGTTTAATCACATCAAAATAAATAAGGAAGACACATAAAAAATGCAGAGACATGCCCCTATGCTGGGCGTTTTTCTTTCTCACATGCAGAGTTTATTCACATTAATAAAACAAGTGAATACACATCAAAACCTAAGAAGGGGACTATGCCCAACAATATCAGACAACCATTACAAATCCATCAACAATAAATCTATGTACACTTCTAAGTAATTTACAAATACAACTTAACAAAATGTGTACCATAATCCAGCTAATGGCTTGCTGATGTTATTCGGTTGTTTGCGATCCTCCTCGAGCCTGCTTGTTAATTGTTGAGACCACACCAGTACCTTCCAGCCAACTCTAGGGGTACTCTTCTCCCCCCTGGCCCCCCCAAGCCTCAAATGGGCCATGCACACAACCAGAGAATAAGCTAGCTCCTATCTCACCTCACAAGATTGAGCTACTACTCTCTATTCGAGTTGGGTATCCCAACTCCCACAAGAAAAACCAGTCAAGAAAAATCTGGCAGCATAACCTTACACATACCAGTCATGATCCATTCCCCTTCTCTGCCATTTGTTTTATAGATTTCTTCTTAGTGACACTTCCATTTGCACATTAAATTCATTTTATGAAAAATTAATTAGGAAAAATGCTCCCCCGTACACTTGTCACCCAATCCCTTAGTTGCACCATAATTTCATTTAATTAATTAATTTAATTTGTCAAATTCCCTCACCCACCTAAAAGCGTTCCTAAAAATGCTCCTTGATGTCACTTTATTCCCTCACATTCCCTTAATGACTGACGCCTTTCTTAAAGATTAGTTGAGTTCTAATTTGGAAAGTTCTCTAGACTAGATTCCCTTCTATGTTCCACATTCCTTTTGCATTTAATTTTCCCCTTTTTGTCTAAGTTTTAAATTAGCAAGTTTTTGCACATAACCAACAATTAAATTTTTGATAAATTCTTTATCCTTTAAATTTTAAATTTGATTTTTCTTCATCCCCCTTTTATTAATTGATTAATTAGTGTTTTTTTTAGTCCTTATACCCCATTTAGACCTATGCTCTAATTTCAACTAGGCTTAGAAAAATTGTTTTTAAGGGAAATTTTTTAAATTTTAAACTTTACTCATACAACAATTATTATAAGGTTGAGAAAGTCAAAATAAGATATTGTTTTCTAGGTACCTAGGTACATTGACTCACCTGTGTTAAAAATCACGACATTCCCTCCAAGATGCACTACTTTGTCCAAGGGTGCCTCTCACCTTTATTCATGTTTCATTTATGTGACATGCCCTTCAAGATGCACTATGTGCTCCAAGGGTTACACTCGCCTTTTGACTGAGTTTGCTAGATGTTCAACCCTTGGAGTCAAAAATTTGTCATGACACGTTGTGGGAGACTAAGGGCCTCTAAGGAATAAGGACCCTACCTTATTGTGCTCCCCTTAGAATCTTCATGAGCGACTGTCTCATTCTACCCTCACAACATCGTGGATCTCTAGAACTAGGTAATTTTTAACCTATATTTCGAACCATGAAGAGGGTGCTAGTAGGTTGTGTAAGACCTGTCCATACAGAGCCTTATAAAACATAAATCTAGATATAGAAATGCTATCATAATTTATTCTTTATTCACTATTCAACATAATAACAATGTTCATGATAGTTAAAAATGAGCAGCATGATAATGAACAACATGTTCAGTATAATAGGAAATTATTTCATATGCTACTAATGGTTTCCTAGTGTGATAGGGAAAGCACAAGTATACATTGACATGGGCTTGTGTCAACATTGTATGGACTCTAGACTAAGTCAGGGTATTGATATATGTTACTAGATTAATGATATGATTTAGTTTTGATTATGATACAATTTGATACGAGAGTAATGTAAGCAAACAAATGGTCACTTGTAACTGAGAGGAAGAACTCTAGTGCCCTGCAACCCTAGCGCCCTGTTATCGTGAAGCACCTGATGCGCGCTCTGACACTAGAGCCCTACCGCCCACTTCCACATTCTGTAGGAGAGCACCTCATGAGTTTTCTGCACACCCAACAATGAGCTCGGGAGAGGGGGGGAAACCCCCCTCGTACAATGATATCACCACCAACGACAGAAACGGAATCTGTGCTAAGCGCCCTGCCTTCGAGCCACCGGCGCACCTACGGGATCAGCTCTTTACCCAATAACAAGGACTCAACAAAGAAATGGAACTAGAACCCAACACATCTTATCCGCAAGCTTCCAAAGGCTGGTTGCCAGGTAAGTGTATACCATAAATGGAAAAACCCCCACTTTATCACATCAAATCAACACGGGTTGGGGAACACACCCAGTTTATGATGGATCATGCATTGATCGACAAATTCTTGGGCCTGTTGCCGACTGAAAGAGATCTCACTCGCTGGATCAAGGATTGGTGGAACCCTAAAGGTGATTATGAAGTCCAACTTAGTTTCAAGGGTTTCTTTACAATAATCCTGTACAATCTCGAAGACAAGGGAAAAATCTTCGACAATGGACCGTATTTCTATAATTCAGCGGGTCTATTTTTGAGATTCTAGACCGACAGATTCAGTCCGAAGCAGGAAAAATTTACAAGAGCCCCAGTCTAGATCCGACTGTACTCTCTACCCCAGGAATTCTGGCTGGAAGAAATACTCATGGGCATCGAAAACACGGTGGGACGATATGTCAAAGGTTCAGAAGCTACAAAAATGAGGAAGTACACCTCATATGCCTATATCTGCATCTATATGGACATATCGAAAGCCCTACCAAGATCCATCACGCTTGAATACCAGGACAAAGACTGGAACCAGACAATCAACTACGAACACATACCCTTTCAATGCAGGAAGTGCCATGAACATGGCCACTTGTTTAGAGACTGTCCTTTGAATGCCACAGCCCCCAAGCTCAATGAAAGCAAGCAAAAGGACGGTTTTTCCAATGTCACAGGAAGACAAAAGAACCCATCAAGAAAATACAATCAAAGCTCGGCCCCAAAGGTTCCCACTAAAAATTCCTATGATGATTTGAATCAGCTGCCAGAAGATGTGGAAATACAGAACCCCCATCAAGCAACAATGCAAGCGAAAGGAAAAATCCATGAAGTGCTAAACACAACCCCCCCCAAAGAAACAACCCAGACAACACAATCAGGCATAGACAGAGACACCAACATGCTCATGGATGAAACGGATCTGGCGGAGATAGACCTGGAAAAATTGGAGGAAGCCCTCAATCAAAAAGATCTGCAACACATCCCAGTAGATTAGCTTCGTAAAGTTCATAAAGTGTTTACCAACTCCACAGTGGGATCTACAGCTAGACTAGGCATCTCAGTAGATCTAGGATCCAAGCCCAAAATATCAACCAAGGAAAATAAGAGAAGAGGACGTAAACCCACCCATCAACTTATTAAAGAGGCAGGGCACCTCATGATCAATTCAGGCCAGATACAGAGGTTATTAGAGGGATACCTCCACCCCCCTCCATCTTCATCATGATGAAGACAATAACTTGGAATATCAGAGGTCTCAATGGAAGATCCAAGCAGAGGACCCTCCGAGAATGTACTAAAACAGAGAACCCAGATATCCTTCTCCTATAGGAAACTAAATGTGCAGATCAAGAGGTAGAGAACATATTTCGACGCAGCTGTAGAGGTGGTGACTTCCTTTACCAAGATTCAGTGGGTGCATCAAGAGGTCTATCCATCCTTTGGAACCCAAAAACAGTCTCTATGCATCATCCCTTCTCTACAACAGGCACTCTAACGACTCACTTCAAAGTAGTAGCTTCCACCAAGGAAGAAGCCATCACAAATTTCTACGGCCCACAATCCGTCCACGATAAGGAGAGCTTCATGAAAACCCTTCAATACATCAAAACTCTCTTACACATGCCACATTGGATTGTTGGAGGCGACTTCAATATGATCCTAATGCTGGAGGAAAAAATAGGAGGAAAAAAACGGCTGGAGGAGGACAGTGGTAAGTTCAAAATTAAATATGGTTGATATGGAAACTCGGAATGGAATATTTACCTAGTCCAATAGAAGAACAGGGCACCAGCATGTTTCCTGTATACTAGATCACTTTCTAGTGACTGAAGCCATCCTCGAAAGTGACTAGGCCATGGAAGCAAATATAATGCCAAAAACAGGGTCGGACCACTGGCCTATCACCTTTTGTCTAGACCCGGTCTTCCCCCTAAGCCCAAGCCCTTCCGCTTTGAAAAGTCTTGGCTCACCCACCCAAACTTCCACCAGCTGGATCACACATGGTGGGCCCAGGCTGAAATAGATCATGGAACTCATATGTATAAGTTCCAACAGCGCCTTAAGAACTTCAAGCAACATTTGAAAAGATGGAACAAATCCACTTTTGGAAACATACTTCTCAGGCAGAAGGAGATCGAGAGACAACTTGAGGAACTTCAACGAACTTTCATCTCAGGAAGCAGAACTCCGAACCTGGTGAAGGAAGAGGAGAAACTAATTGCAGACTTGGAGGTCTGTAGGGAACAAGAAGAGATCCTATGGAGGCAAAAATCCAGGGTTCAATGGCTCAAAGAAGGGGAGCGCAACACAAAATTCTTTCACAGAGCGATGACACACCGCAGATACATCAATCACATTACCCAATTGGAGGATGATCAAGGAATCCCTATAAGAGATCATGACCAAATAACATAGGAACTCAACTCCTTATATAAAGATCTCCTCACAGAGACCAATAAGAACAGGGAGGAAGCTATCCAGAAAATCACCAAGCACATACCCCAACTGATCACCTCTGAGCAAAACAGAGCACTGATGAGGCCAATCACACAGTCTGAAGTGGACTCAGCAGTAAAGGAAATGCCATCAGGTAAAGCTCCAGGTCCGGATGGCTTCACTATGGATTTTTTCCATCATTGCTAGGATATGATCAAGGAAGATTTATGGCTGGTGGTAGAAGAATCAAGAAAATATGGTCAAGTTCTCACCGCTCTCAACGCAATGTTCATCACTCTCATCCCCAAGGAGGAGCGGGCCACACACCCAAAACAGTTCAGACCAATCTCCCTCTGCAATGTCATTTACAAAATAATCACAAAGGTCATTGCCAATTGCATCAAGCCGCTCCTACCGTTCATTATTTCCAACGAGCAATCTGGCTATGTAGAAGGACGACAAATCATGGACAACATCATACTATCCAATGAGGTGATCCACTCCTTAAAAGTGAGCAAAACACCAGGTATGCTTATCAAACTCGATCTCTCAAAAGCTTTCGATAGATTAAACTGGAAATACTTGCTTTCTGTATTGGAATCCTTTGGCTTCAATAAAACCTGGGTCAACTGGGTTCTTAAGCTTACCTCCTCTTCCTTCTTTTCCATTCTTGTCAACGGCACACCCTCCTGACCATTCCACTCCACCAGGGGAATCAGGCAAGGTGATCCTCTCTCCCCTTTTCTATTTGTAATCATGGTAGAAGGTTTAGGTCACTACCTCAAAGTAGTGGTTCTTGAGGGTTCACTTACTGGGTTGCCACTTCATAACCTTCACCCGACGCCCTTGCATAGCCAGTTTTTCGACAATACCCTTCTCATGAACACCCCCACGGTTAGAGAAGCCACCAAGCTCAACTCAATTCTCTCTGACTTTTTAGAAGCCTTAGGCATGCTACTAAACCTGGACAAATCCAAACTCTATTTTTTCAACACGCCAGCCTCGGTTCAGAATCACCTTTCAAGACTTCTAGGAATTTCCAAAAGTTCCCTCCCTTCCATCTACCTAGGAATTCCCCTAACTGGAGAGCCAACGCGATCCATTTCATGGGATAGCCTGCTCTTGTCTATAGCCAACAGGTTGAACAACTGGACCTTTAGACCTTTGAACATTGTTGCCAGACTGGTCCTACTCAAGTCAGTCCTGCAAGCTCTGCCAACTTACCTCTTTACTGCTCTGGCAGTGCCCATCTCGGTCATCAAGGCTATCAGGAGTCTCCAAATAAATTTCCTGTGGCAGGGACGCCAAAATAATAAGAAGTGGGCTTTAGTTGGATGGGATAAACTTTGTAAACCCAAAAAATTTGGAGGGCTGGGAATTCGGGATCCAGGAAAGCTTAACCAGGTCATGGGAGCCAAGATGTGGTGGAGGTGGCTGCAGCATCTGAAAGAACTTTGGGCAAAGATTTGGAAACAAAAGTATGCCCCGAACACACAACCTGACCAACTAATCAGATTCAATGAACAGATACAAGGATCCAACATATGGAACACCGCCTGGCAAAATCGCCCCTTGATTCAGAAGCATGCTTTATAGGAAGTGAGAAATGGCGAAAGCGCACTCTTCTGGCAGGACTCTTGGCAACAACTACCCCCTCTCAGCGACCTGGAAAGCCTCAACCCTCTCAAAAATTGATTACAGCCGAGCATCTTCAGAACTGTTAACGACTTTTGGATCCCAACTCACAGAAGACAACCTTGGAGACAGTGGAAAACAAGCCGAACAGAATTACAGATCATAGAGGATATCGACCTACTACCCTGGCAGAACTGTATACTATACCGGAAAATTCCAATCAAAGAGGGACCGGACATACTCCGATGGGGCCACTCCACAACAGGCATATTCCCGGTCAGTGAAGCATACCACCTACAGGGAAACTACCAAAACCAAATCCCTGAAACCATCTTGAGAAAAGTCTGGAAATCAATACTCTGGCCCAAGGTCTCCTTTTTTCTTTGGCTCATAGCACAAAACCGTATCCTCACCTAGTACAATCTTCTAAAGAAAGGCTTTATAGGTCCCTCTAGATGTACCCTTTGTCAACAAAGCAAGGAAACCATGGAACATCTCCTCAACAACTGCCATTACAGTCAACAGATCTGGGATTGGGGAGCCCAAGCCATGCGACGCTCCCAGAGAAATCGAGGTAGCATCAGGGATACCCTAGCTAATTGGGAAACAATTTCCTTCCAAAATCCAATTCTCCAATGCATCTAGCAACTGCTCCCGGGCTTCACCTTATGGGCAATTTGGAAAGAAAGAAACAAGAGAATCTTCCACTCAAAACCATCCCCTACCACCATTACATGGGAGAGGGTTAAGAGGCTTATCCGTGAAACAGTCCATATCAAATCTTGGCTCCATGAAGATCTGCAGTGTAAGCCCGAGGAGGAGAGTATTCTTATAGGCTGGGACATGAAAATGCATGTGCAAACCCAGGGGAAGACTAAAAATAGACAAGCTAACAGTCCCATGGTATGGACCCCACCCCCCTCAGGCTTCCTCAAGCTTAACTTCGATGGGGCTTCTAGGGGTAACCCTGGACCAACTGGTTTTGGATCTGTCCTTCAGAACCACACTGGTAAGATTATTCACATGATGGCAGGCTTTTTAGGGGAAAACACAAACAATGTAGCGGAGCTCACAAGCCTTTTCAGAGGCCTCCAAGATGTTTCTCAACACCAGTACCATCAGATCATCGTTGAGGGAGACTCCCAAATCATAATCCAACTCATCTTGAAAATCCTACATGGTGAACTCCCCAGGTGGATCTCCCCCAACTGGAGACTCTCAGGACTTCTGGAGGATTTCAGAGATCTTATTCACCCCAATCTCATTTTAATCCCTTCTCATGTGAAATGAGACACTAACAAGGTTGCGGATCACCTGGAAAACACTGGAATTGAATCTAAGTCAAAACTCATATATTAGCAATCCCATCTCTCTGATGACACAGACCTCTCAAGGCATTGAAGAGACCTTGCAAGCAGAGACTTCCTTGTGCTCTATGCTCCAGGCCTGCCATGTGGCCTTGGAGTTCGAACACCAGAGCTAGATGCTCTACATGGAGGAAAGTACCATGCAATCCATTACCTGTGTCATCATGGATTACATCCCCCACCTCCACGTTCGTTCCATATCCATCTTCGAGCTCCAGTAGTTCTGCATCGGCCGCTTCCTCCTTCCTCGCTGGGCTGCTCTCATCTGCATTCTCTTTGGCACAAGCCTTGTCCCAAGTTTCTTCCTCGAGCGTTGCCTGCACAAAATGGCTGGTGGGGCTGTAGTCACCTGTCCACAGTATCTCCTCGACAATGCACCCAAGGATATCACATACCCGCTCGATTTTAGGACCTTGCAAGGAAGACTATCACCAAGCTTCCCTAGTAGGCAACTGACACTCAACATCACACGTCTAGGGGAGCGTGATCTAACACCGTCCTCCCATGACTCCAAGTTTCAGAGGATACACTGTGGGAAATGCCTCCACCCCTCCTAATAGGACTAGGGTCCACACCCTACAATGGAAGATACAGTGGCATTGTGTTGCTAGGAATTTTGTCATCGTCTATTCAGTTTGGACAGTCACCACCAGAAAACCTGCACTGGTCCATATATCATAGCATTGCATTCGTACCAATATAATTTCACATGCAAAGATTCATACCATATTGTTTCTCGGTCGGTGGTCATGACATCCACTTTTATTACCATTATACCTTGGCTACTTCATATCCCATTGAACTACAAATTAGTCTATAACACAAACTCATACATATTTATGCATTATCATCATGTAAATGCATTCGACCATAATCTCAATTCGGTATCCACGTACCAACAACTTTAAATGTCCAAATTTTCAAGTTAGAAATAGATTTCATAACATCCCCATAATTCAATTAACATTACCCATTCATATAATTTTCATTTACATAATAGATTTCATCATATCCACCATCATTCACATAACGTTAAACATTCATAGATTTTACATTCACATAATAGATTGCATCATATCCATCATCATTCAAATAATATTTAAACATTCATAGAATTTACATTCACATAATAGATCACATCATATCCATCATCATTCAAATAACATTTTAAACATTCATAAAGGTTCATACATCTTAAAAGTTCAAGTGTACCATTAATAGTTTCACTATGAATAGAAAATAAAGATGATTAGGCCTCAGGTAATCCTAGTTGTCTAAGTCAAAAGGTCGTGTTACATACACCCAACCTTTGAGAAACATATTCTCGAGGTGGTCAAAAAAGTGAGGGATAATCTCGTCATAATGTCTTGGCATCCTCCCAAGTAGCAAATCCTGGACTATACTTGTCCCACTAGAATTTAACTTGGTCTACCAGATGGTTCCTGAGCTATCAGAATCTATGGTCCAATATGCATAATGGTTCTACCATGAGGGTTCCCACGTCCGATACCTACAATTCCTTCTAATTTATTTTATGTGATTAATCAACAACATAGTGACGTAGAACAGATACATGAAAAAAATTATGAGTTTTATGCAAGTGGGGTGGCAGTACGACACGATAGGAAAGGGGTCCAATTTCCTCTTGGATTTTAAATGGTCCTATAAATGGAGGTGGAAAATTTGTCCCCTTCCTGAACCAAATGGTACTCTTATTGGGTCTCATACGAATGAAAACTTGATCTCCCACTTTATAACTTCAATAAGTCCTATGTGCATCAACATAACTTTTTTGTCTATCCTGTGCTTCCTTTAGTCTCTGCCTAATCTGTATCACCTATTCCTCCATCTCTTGAATCAATTCTGGCCCTACTGTCACACATTCTTCCAATATTTTTCAACTCAATGGTGTTCTGCATGGCCTTCCATATAGAGCTTTGTAGGGTGGCATTCTAATGGAGCTATGAAAATTGTTATTGTAGGCGAACTCTACCAAAGGTAGGTACTTCTCCCAATGGGTTTGATTATCCATGACATACATCCTAAGCATGTCTTCCATGACTTGATTTACTCTCTCAGTTTTCCCATTTGTTTCAGGATGACAATTTGTGCTTAAGTTCAACTAAGTCCCCAACGTTGAATCCAAACTTGTTGGGTATGTGTTATATTCTTTGCATGTGTGTGTGTGGGCGCGCCAGGTTCGACAACTATGTATGATGATCCCTATAGTAGTTCTCTCTATGTCATGTGCGTTGGGCACTTTCCTATGGGGCTCCTAGGAGGGGGGGAGTTATGCCCCCCTTGGTTACGCGCAGTGCCCCAAAAATTATTTTTGGGTTGTTTTTGTTATTTTTAGCGGTTTACTAAATTAATCCTGGATTAAGGGATTAGGGTTTGGGTATCTATAGAGTACCTAAAAACATTGTATATATTGTATGGTGAATGGTGAAATTTGATAATGAATATAAGAAAGGTTTTCCCTGTTGAGGGTTTCTGGTATAAAATCTCTGTGTACTATGTGTATGAGCCATTGATTAAATTTTGTTTTGCTTAAGAATCTATACGAATTTCTTTACTTCACAGGTTTAAAACTTACATGTGGTATCAGAGCTCGTTTTTTGCTTCATAGGGACGCCTTTTTTGTTGAGGGTTTGGCTCGGTCTTGATAGATCAAGTTTATCTTGGGTTTGTGATAAACCTGGGTTTAGTGGGAGTGTTTGCAATGGTGATTTGAGTGTAGAAAGAGGAATGGAAAGATCTTCTAGAATCGAGATAGAGAATTTCAACGGTAAAAAATTTGAGCTATGGAAGTTGAAGGTGGAGGACCTTCTTGTAGACAAAGAACAATGGATCGTTGTGGATCCTGGTACAAAGCCTACTATTACATTGTCTACTAGCACACAGGCTACTGGTACACAACCTACTAGTACACAAACTACTGGTACACCACCTACTTTTATGTCGAAGGATTATTGGGAGAAGTTGGACAAAAGAGCAAGGAGTACTATTCGACTCTTCCTGGCAGATTCAATGTTGTTGAATGTCTCAGGAGAGTCTACAGCCAAGGAACTATGGGATAAGTTGGGGAATTTGTATCAATCAAAGTCCTTGGTAAACAAGTTGTTTCTTTGAAAGAAGATGTATCATCTTAGGATGGAAGATGGAGATTCTGTGACAGAACATCTAAATGCTTTTAATACTCTGGTAAGTCAACTTGTCTCTGTTAATATTACAATTGCAGAAGAAGATAAGTTTATGACTTTGTTATGTTCTTTTTCATAATCTTGAGATAATCTGGTTGTAGCAATTGACAGTACCACTCAATCTACATTGAAGTATGAGGATGTAGTTTCATCCTTATTATTTGAATAGATGAGGTGGAAAATCATGGATGGTCATAGCACAGATATTTTATTTGTAAGAGGTCATACCCAAGACATGAATCCTGGTAAGCCTTCAGGGGGGAGATCTAAATCTACAGGTAGATCTAAGTCTCTAGAAAAATATTTGAGGAAATGTTGGAAGTGTGGTAACACAAGGCATTATAAGAAAGATTGCAAGTCTAAGAAGGTTGAAAAACCAAAGGGATTTGATAGTACCTCTTCCACAGAGGCGAAAACCTCCACTGAAGAAGGAGGTGATGTTTACCTAGAATCTACAAGTACACATGTATACCACAATGTATGGTTGATTGACTCAGGTGCATAACACCATATGACTCCTCATAGGGAGTGGTTCTCTGAATATGAAAAATATGATGGTGGTGATGTATTCCTAGGAGATGACTCTACAGTAAAAATCTTGGGACATGGAAGGGTTAAGTTGCTGCTAAGAGATGGAAGTATTAGAACAGTCTCTGGGGTTCTACACATTCCAAAACTTTCCAGGAGCCTAATATCTGTAAGCAAGTTGGATGATGCAGGAGTGGATACCATATTTGGAAATAACACGTGCAATATGGTATGAGAGGCAATGGTGTTGATGAGGGGATTTCGGTGTGGAACTATGTACAAGTTGTTAGGAAGCACTTATACTAATGGGTGTAATAGTTATGTTGCCCTTGAGCAAACAAATAAATAATACGAGACCAATATCATCCCTGAAAAGAAGACCATATTGTGGCATAAAAGACTGGGGCATACTGGAGAGAAACACCTTCAAACACTATACGATAAAGGTAAGGTTGAAGGTATGTCTAATTGCACTCTGGATTTTGATTTCTATGAACATTTCATATATGGTAAATAGAATCGAGTAAGATTCCCATCTGGTGCTACAAGAGAAAAGGGGATCTTAGAGTTGATACACAGTGATGTGTTTGGACCTGTTCATGTTCCATCCCTAGGTAAATCTGTGTATTATGTTTCATTCATAGATGATTTTTCAAGGAACACATGGATTTATTTTCTTGGGAAGAAATCTGAGGTATTTGATAAATTTAAAGAGTTTAAGGCTCTGGTAGAAAATCAGACAGAGAAGAAAATAAAGGTATTGAGAACAGATAATGGTGGATAATTATGCGAAAATGAATTCAAAGAATTTTGTAAGAAGTGTGGTATAGCAAGGCAGAAGACTACTCCATACACTCCTCAATAGAATGGAGTTGTAGAAAGGATGAATAGGACACTGATGGAAAAAGCAAGGATCATGCTCAGCGATGTCAGGTTAGGACGATAATTTTGGGCAGAGGCAGTGGGTACATCATGTTACCTGGTCAATCGATCACCTTCATCAGTGTTGGATGATAAAACTCCACACGAGGTATGGTCTGCAAAAAAACCCTCTCTTCAACATCTTAGAGTGTTTGGTTGTGATGCTTATGTACATGTTCCAAAGGAAAATAGGAGTAAGCTGGATAAAAAGGCTAAAAAGTGTATCTTTATTGGTTATAAAGATGGTGTGAAAGGTTATAAGATTTGGAACCCAGAAATCAAGAAGATTGTTTACAGTCGAGATGTTGTTTTCAGAGAGGTAAAGGATGTGTCCAAATAGGAATTCCTACCAATGCAAGATGAACCTGAGACAATAGAGCTTGATTTGGATGATGCAAAATCTGAATCATCTAAAAAAGAGGAAGCAAAAGAAGAAGGAGAAGAAGAACCTCATACCCAAGTATTGAGGAGATCAGTGAGAGATAAAAAGAAACTAGAAAGGTATAGTCCACCTGATTTTTGTTCCAATTTTGCTTTATCTATTATTGATGATGATCCCAGAACTGTCAGGGAAGCAATGAATTCAGAGGATAGTAAACTCTGGAAGGCCATGGTTGAAGAAATGGATTCCTTGGATAAGAATGAGGCATGGGATATATTTGAGTTGCCAGCTAGAAGAAAATCTGTTGGTAGAAAATGGTTGTTTAAGAAGAAGTTTAATGCACAAGGTAAAGTGGATAAATACAAATCTCGGTTAGTATAAAAAGGGTATTCCCAGGTAGAGGGAATTGACTTTGGTGAGATTTTTTCTCATGTTTCTAAGTTAACTTCTATTAGATTTATTTTATATATTACTGTTTCTTTTGATCTTAAAGTGGAACAGATGGATGTGAAGATAGCATTCTTACATGGGGATCTAGAAGAAGAAATCTACATGAAGCAACCAGAAGGATTTGTAGTGAAAGGAAAGAAAGAGCTATTCTGTAAGCTAAAGAAGTCACTATATGGTCTGAAGAAATCACCTAGGTTGTGGTACCAAAAGTTTGACACATACATCCTTGGACTGGGATTTGTAAGAAGCAGGGTTGATCACTGTGTATATTCCAAGCAAGTTGGTAATCACTTCATTTATGTAGTGTTGTATGTTGATGACATGTTGTTGGTAGGAAATAACATGGATGTTATCAAGGAGGTGAAATCACATCTATCCTCCAAATTTGACATGAAGGATCTTGGTGTTGCTAACTTCATTATGAGAATGGAGATTAAAAGAGATCGTCCAAACAAGAAACTTTGGTTGAATCAAAGAAAATATGTTGAGATGATATTGCAGAGGTTTAATATGCATGGAAGTAAACGGATCAAGGTTCCTATTCCTATAGGTGTAAAGTTATCTAGAGATCAGTGTCCCAAGACACAGGAAGAAGAAGAGGACATGTCCCATGTTCCATATGCCAATGCAGTTGGCAGTTTGATGTATGCAATGATTTGTACCAGACCAGACATTGCACATGCAGTGGGAGTTTTGAGCAGGTATATGTCAAAACCAGGGAAGGAGCATTGGACAACACTAAAGAGGGTCTTCATTTATCTTTGTGTCACTACCAGTTGTGGATTGTGCTACCAAGGAAGACCAGGATTGTACAGAGTGGTGGACATATATGGCTTTGTTGATGTAGACTGGGCTGGATATTTGGATTGTAGAAGATCTACAAGTGGATATCTGTTTAACCTATTTGGAGGAGCAATTAGTTGGATGAGCAAAAGATAGGTTGTAGTGGCACTCTCAACTACAGAAGTTGAATACATGGCAGCCACTCATGCAAGCAAGGAAGAAGTGTATTTACAAATATTGTGTTCAGGTATTTGGTTGGTGCAATAAGCACTGAGATTAGATTGTGACAGTCAGAGTGAAATATTCCTGGAAAAGAACCCGACTTATCATTCAAAGACAAAGCATATTGATATCCAGTATCACTTTGTGAGAGACATGGTTGAGGAAAAGAAGGTGTTGCTGGAAAAGGTTGACACTTTGAAGAATGTTGTAGATTCATTGAAAAAGTATGTGAGCACAAAAAATTTCTCCTAGTGTAGAGTAACAATGGGCATTGTTGACTATATAATCCCCTGGATGCCTGGATGCAAAGAAAACAACAAGTGGGAGAATGTTGGGTATGTGTTATATTCTTTGCATGTGTGTGGGGGGGCACATCAGGTTCGACAACTGCGTTTGACGATCCCTCTAGTATTTCTCTCTGTGTCACGTATTCCCCCCCTGGTTATGCACAGTGTTCGGCACCAGGCATTAGCCTGAGGCAATGCCCCGAAATTTGTTTTTGGGCGGTTTTTGATATTTTTAGTGGTTTCCTAAATTAATCCCATATTAAGGGATCAGGGTTTTGGTATCTACGGAATACCTAAAAACATTGTATATGTTGTATGGTGAATGGTGAAATTCAATGATGAATATAAGAAAGGCTTTAATGTTGAGGGTTTCGGGTATAAAATATATGTGTACTATGTGTATCAGCCATTGATTAAATTTTGTTTTGCTTAAGAATATATATGCATTGCTTTACTTCACAGGTTTAAAACTTACAAAACTTGTCCAAAACCTGGAAGTGAATCTGGAGTCCCTATCTGAAATGATCTTCTTGGGTATCCTATGCAAACATATGACCTCACTTACAAACACGTGTTCCACATTGGTGACATCGTAAGTGTCTCTAACTGGAATAAAATGAGCACTCTTGGTTAAATTATCAACTATCACAAGAATGGCATTGTGTCTATGATATGTGAGCGGAAACCCCACAACAAAATCCATATAAATGAATTCCCACTTGGACATAGGAACATCATGTGGTTGTGGGAGACCTGTCGGGTGATCCTAGTCTACTTTCACTTGTTGACACTCTAGGCACCTGGTGACGAAATGGACTACATCGAGGTTCATGCCTACCCAGAAGAAAATCTTCCTCATGTCTGTGTACATTTTCTTCACACCCGAATGCACACAATAAAGTTCTCTATGGGCTTCCTTCAGTATGATGAATCGAATATCCCCACCTTCGGGGATGTACATCCTTCCTCGGTATCTTAATAGCCCATGTGCTTCCAAGATATATCCTTCATACTTTTGATCTAATTGCCTGCCACTCTGGAGGTTTGAAGTAACTTTTAAATACCAACTATATCCTAGGAGTTGTGTCAACACACGTTCCCTCAGATTGACTTTTAAGGGTACCAAGGAGAAGACATGTGGTCTCTTACTCAAGGCATCCGCGACCACATTTTCTTTTCCCTTGATGTATGAAATACCAAAATTGTACTCACTCATAAAATCACTCCATCGCCTCTTCCTAACATTAAGATCCCTCTAAGTGAAGAGATTTTTTAAACTTTCATGCTCCATTTTGAGCTCAAAGTTTCGCCCCACTAGATAGTGCCTCCAAAGTTTCAAAGCTAGCATTACAGCTGCCAATTCTAAATCATGAGTAGCGTAAATCTCGTCGTGTTGCTTCAACTTCCTTGATGCATACTCTATCACTTCCCCATCCTGCATTAGCACGTCCCCCAACCCTTGCTTCGAGGAATCCATGCAGACTGTGAAGTCCTTTTCCATATCCGACACTCGTAGAATTGGTACACTAGTTAGTAACCTCTTAAGCTCGATGAATGCACTATCAAAATATTTTTTCCATTCATACCTGATGCCCTTTCGTTGCAAAGTGGTGATGGGTTTCGCTATTTTAGAGAACCCTTCCACAAATCTCTGATAATAACCTGCTAGCCCCATGAAGCTTCTTACCTCATGAGAATTTTTTGGCACTGGCCATTCCAGAATGGCCTTTACCTTTTCTAGGTCCACGGAGATTCCTTCTTCGAAAATGATATGACCTAAATAGTGAATTTATTTCTAGAAGAAGGAACACTTCGAAAACTTCCCAAACATTTTTTTCTCTCTAAGGCAGGACAACACCACTCGAAAGTGTTCCTCATGTACTCTTTCATTCTTGGAATAAATGAGGACATCATCTAGAAAGACTTGTACAAAACGGTTTAGGTACTTCCGGAATACAACGTTGATGAGGCTCATGAATATTGTTGGTGTATTGGTCAATCTGAAAGGTACTACAATGAACTCGTAATGCCCAAACCAAGCTCGAAAGGTAGTTTTAGGAATATCGCCTCCCTTAATCCTTAACTAGTGATACCCTAATCGCACATCAATTTTTGAGAATACTACTGCTCCTTTCATTTGATCAAAGAGATTATCTATCCATGGCATTGGGTACCTATTTTTCACTGTAGCATAGTTCAAGTCCCTATAATCTATACACAGTCGTAAGGAACCATCCTTCTTCTTCACAAAAATTACTAGTGCACCCCAAGGTGAGACACTGGGCCATATTAGCCCTAAGTCGAGTATCCCTTTCAAATGCATCCTCAACTCATAGAGTTTTGGTGATGTCATCCTATACAGAGTATTTGAAATTGGGTCCGCACCAGGTTTTAGCTTAATAGTAAAATCAATCTCCCTCTTAGAAGGTAACCCTGACAATTCGTTCGAAAAAATATCCTTAAATTATGACAATACTGGGTACTAATCCAAGGAGGGTCCTTTCCTTTCATTCACTCCTTCCACTACATATAGTTGACACCCTTGCCTCATGCATCACTTAACGTTCATAGTTGAGATAAATCATAGAGACATATTTATCCATACATCATGGATATCTACTCGCCTTCCTTCATCGTCAACACAAAGCACGCTTTTTGCAAAACAATCTACCATGTCTCGATGGGCTTCTAACCAATCCATTCCAATGATTAGGTCATATGTCCCTAGAGAAATGATGTATACCTTCAACCTAGTAGTACACACTCCTAGGTCTACTAGACAATTATCAATGCTAGGTCCTACCGCTTGTTTTTCCCCCGAAGCCATCTCGACTTGTTTAAAGTCGCCATGCTCGTAGGCTGCCAACCCACTCTTTTCTAATGGAGATGGTGAAATGAAACTATTTGTAGCACTAGAATCAAATAAAATTTTAACATTGATATGATTTAGCATACCTGACGACTCCACCACCATGGATTGATGTTCTACCTAGCGATTATTAATGGCTACATAAATATGGTGGCTACCGCTTTCTCTTCCCATCGGCGCCTTTCCTTCTCTATGCACAAATCCTTCTTGCAACTCTGGGCAGTCATGCTAGTACTGGGGCCCTCCACATCCCCAACATGCAACATGATATGGAACCTGCACACTGCTCTGTGATGGTATCTGAAATGAGTTTCTTCCCCTAGAACCCATGCCCCTACCAGCTTCTCCCTGAGAAGGTCATGGACCTGCCTACATCGTTGGTGATGAATGGGATGCTGCACTCACTTCCATTGAAATACCTATGGAAACTATCCTTGGTACAACTCTATTACCATAAGGAGGTGGCCTAGAGATCCCTCCCCTAGAGAAGGTCCTAGGGGCCTTCCCCACAAATCCAAGATGATGTGGAAAGGTCGATTTCATACCTTTGTTTAAGCTCATGTGCTCCTCAGCATAACGTTCATTTTCAACTGCTTCCGCTACTGAAGATGGTTTCCACATCCATACCATGGCCCTTATCTTAGGGTTTAACCCATAGACAAAGCATTCTGCCTATCGTTGATCATTATCCATGTATGAAACATATTTTAACAACTCCATAAGCATGATCTTGTACTCTTCCACAGTCTTGTTTCCCTATACTAGAGAATGAAATTCTCCCACCTGTTGTTCCTCGTAGTAAGCTGGTAGATATTTCCTTCGGAACCTTTCCTCAAAAAGTTCCCAAGAGACGGTGTCTAGGGTAAGGTGCAACTGCCTCTCTAGGTTGCCCCACCAGTTCAAGGCACTATCCCTCAACTGAAAGATTGCTATTTTCTCCTTTGATGTGGACACATAGTATCTTAAGGTGAAACATTGTGCCATTCCTTCCAACCATGCCTCTCCATGTTCACTGGCATGACCCCCGACAAACTTTGGAAGCTTGATCTTCTGCAGTTCTCTAGTGATGTACTCGGGTGGAGGCCCTCCCCCTAAATCCCTTGATTCTTCAGGGTTACCCTCTCCAGATGGCGGGGGCTCCACTTTGATCCTTGTTGTTTGACGCCCCTTTAAAGTCTCATTTATAGCCTCCAAAGAGCGTAAAATGAGAGATAATTCAGGTGATGGTGGTGGCCATGTTGGCGGTCCTTGCAACAATGCCCCTTGACCTCAATTTCCTTGAGTCCTAACCATCCTGTATAATTTAATCTGCATCAAACCAAATGTTTGTCCAGGAAGAGTCTAAGGAAATTCACATTTGCGCAACTTATACTTGAAAAAATAGGGTTAGGCGTAATTTTTTTTTTACTTATCTGTAAACAAACATTACTCTCTTTAGGGTAAGTGGCTAGGTCAGGGTTAAAGCGTCTAATCTCAATGTCTTCGCCTAAGAAAACTACCGACTCTCTCGCCTTGGTAGGTACACTAGCACTGTACCACACTCGCCAATTTCTCTAACTTACCTTCTTAGCGCGCATGAATCCCCCTACTCCTTATCAGGCTTTAAGTCCTTAAATTTTTTGTTTAAAACTAATTAATGTGATTTTTAACATAATGTTGATTAATTATTAAAAACTAATAATCTAGACGAAACTATAACCTATGTTTCAATCGCCTTAATCAACACATTCAATTCAATCCATAAAATTAATATTATTATTGGTATCATAATTAAGTACTTAATTAATCACTTAATTAATATGTATTTAATT
>JZKD02S1033404.1:156173-218126 GCA_000966675.3 Picea glauca | reverse complement strand
ATCGTGACATACAACCCATGCACAGAGGAGGTGCTAGTGTGGTCGCCCCTTGCGGATTCCTCCATGAGCTTTCCTCTTCTCGCTCATGCCTTCTCCGACCTGCAGGTCATGGGTTCCATTTGCGCATTGATGTTGGACCATTCGTCAAGGCTCGGGCTTCTCCACCTAGTAGGTCACGGGTTCCATTCACACGTTGGTATTTCAATTTAATAGAGGCTATAGGCATCTTTGTTATTTATGCTCAGTCTTTTGGTCGAATATTTTTTGGCGAAATGGTATTTCAGCCTTTGTTAAAACCCTGAGTTTGGAGGAAATGTTGGCGTTGGGAGTTGGCTTGTATTTTTTTTTGGGGATTTGTCCCTGTGCTGGGGCATGTTGATAGGTTGTGCACACCATATGAATTGCAGGCTCCTCCCTTGGTGGCTTGGGGATGGATCTAAGCATGAGCCCAAGGCTACGCACTTGTGTTTGACGTCGGCGTTGGACTGTATGTTGTTACTCAACTTGCGTTGGCTTGTGTGTTGTGCAGGTGCTGCTAAAAAACAAACTCAGAATTAGGGCGTAAAATGGTAGTGGTAGTTTCAGAGAAGAAAAAGGAAACCCTACAGATCTGAAAATCCATGCACGGACAATTCCTTCATGGTAAACAAACGACAAAGAAGGATCTACCTACTTGGCACTGAGCTTGGTAATTGCATGTTGTGTTTGGTGTAGGTCCTTGGCTCGATAGCTGATTATATGAGCCAAAGGATAGCCACTTGGAATCTTGGTGTCGGTGCTCTGGGTTTGTGTATTGTTGTCAATCCAATGGTCATAAGTTGTATGTACATATGTTAGGCTGGCTCAGGAACTTGGAGCTTTGGATTTGGTACTGCATGAAATATGAACCCATGGGTTCTCCTACTTGCACCTTGTGTTTGGTCTTGGGTGCTAATTTGGCGTTGGGCTTTCGTATGGGAGCTTGTGGCTCGAATATTTCTTAATGAAATTTATGTTTGGGCCTCGGTCCCATTATTTTTACTTTCTTGTTTCCCTTTTTTTCTTTTTCAATTATTATTAATGTGTAATGTGTCTCTTTTGGGCCCATGTGGGCTCTCCTCCTTGTGAACTAACTCTTGATATATGGAACTCTTGTGTGTTGGTTGTGTGGTGATTTGACTATCGACTTAACATATGTTAATACTTGAAATTGGAGATTGGGCATAGCCCAATATTTTTTTTTTATTTTTTTTTATCAGTTATAAATACGTATCTTTTATATATGTTTATTTATATATCTATTTAGAAATTCATGGGCAGAATTGATATATATAAATATATCCGTTTACATATGTTTGTTTATTTGAAACAAGTGTTAAAATTTATTTAACCGTTTCAATATGTATATTATTATACCATTTACATTTTTAATGTGCATATTATTTATATATAGATCTATGTTTTAAAAAAATTGTGTGCTTGGATTGTAGGTTAGGTGGAGCTGGAGCTTGGCCCAGATTTATATACATTTATGTACACACTCCCCTATATTTTCTATATATAGAGTATTGATGTGTGTCTAACCCTTTCTGTTTAAATAACCCCTGTCAAGGATTTCATTGTACAAGTCAACAAGTTTTAAAGTTTTAGAGGGTTTCAGGGCTGTTTTTCCCAATTGTTGGAAAGGGTTTCAAGGGTTGTAATTAAAAGGTTTCAGTTGCAAGTTTTCAGGGTTGTTTACAGGACACAACATAGCTTTCAGTCAAGAGTCAAGAGGATGGGTGGGTAGGCCTTTGGCCCTAGATTTTAAACTAGTGCTATGATACCATGTGTAAGGCATGTCCATAGAGAGCCTTATAAAACATAAATCTAGATATAGAAATGCTATCATAATTTCTTCTTTATTTACTATTCAACATAATAACAATGTTCAGTAGAGTTAAAAATGAGCAACATGATAATGAAAAACATGTTTAGTATAGTAATAATGAACAATATAACAATAATGAACAACATAACAATAGTGAACATCAGCATAATAATGATGATAATAAAATGTATCTACCTCAAACTGATGTAATAACAGAAATACTAAAACCATATACAGTCCACTCCTTGACTCGATCTGGAGTCCAAGGAGGTACATCAATGCCATCGACATCCTCAATCTGTCAAGAGTCCTGCACACTCAGGATAAACCAATCAATAACACCCATCTATACATAAATAACATATCATAACATCATAATCCACAGTCTCATCATCAAAATCCATAAACAAAGTAGTCAATCATATAATGAACCAGATCACTTGCACACACGTCCTCAAAGAATAAGTCACATAACGTGTGTGCAAGAGGAGGATGATACACATTTGCAGGCTAGTTTTTGGTTGGCTTGATGGTTCCAGACACGATATGATGTGGTTTTAAGGAAGGAGATGAATGGAATGACACTCTATAAAATGGCCTTTGGAGTCCCAACAATATAATTTTTTAGTCTCAACATCTCTCTTCTAGGGCACGACATCACCCTTTTTAGGGTTTTACTTTATGTAATTTTTATATTTGCAATATGTAAGAAAAAATAAAGGGGATTGCCACTTCTTTAATATTTTGTTGAAAATGTTATGTGGACAAATGGGTTTATATGGCCTCATATAAATAAAATCCATATGTTTCTCATTTTGATAACTCATCACTTGAGAATTATACACTCTTGGACTGAAATTTTGTCTCTTCTTGGGAAATTCACTATCTCTTGTCTTCTTGTCATTATGGATTCTACACTTGTCTAGTAGTGGAGAAAGGGCTAGCAATTTCTCTTGGTGGTGTTTATTTTGAATTTTGTAGAGGATGTCTTGGTAGTAATGGTATGTTTCACTCTATTTCTTGGATTAGTGAGTAATTTTCTACAATTTATTTCCATTTTACTTCTTCAAATTCAAGAAATATATCTAAAACCCTAGGAGGAGTAAAATGGCTTAGGAGGAGTAAAATGGCTTACACCCTCCACCAAGGTTTAATTCTATTTGTCATTAAAATGATACAATTATTTCCTCAAAGATTAAGAAGTTTTAAACTCTTATTTCAAGGCTTAGATAGGATTTGTTTTCTCTAGGAAGTAAGAGGGTTTACACCCCTAGAGAAATCATTAAAACCCTAGTTCATCTTGGATTCTTAGCTAGATGATTTTGAGGGACTATAATTGGGTTTTATAAGGGTTTAACTCTCAACAAATATATCTTATTCCTCTTCATTTAAATTGTCTTCCAAGGTAGAGACTCCATTACCTAATAGATAAGGCACTACTCTTTGCATTGGAGATTGAATATTGTTGCATTGGTAAAAGTGAATTTTGAGATATTGAATTGTTCAAGTTTGGATTTAAATTTTACATGATTTAAAATATCTTGTGCCCTAAAGGCATCTTGATTTGCTAAGTGATTGAGTTGTTGTAACAAAAATTAAGCTACATCCAATAGGGCTGCAAAAAACTCACTTTCTCGTACTCTTTACTATCTTCTCTATGACTAAAATTCACTTGCAAGATGAGATAATTGATCAATTCTTTAGGAGATATTTTTTTGGGTGGATTGGTTGTTGATTTTGGTGGTTAGAACTTTTTGTTGTAGAATTTTTTTTCTACAACCATATGGCTGTTACAAAACTCTATTGATAACACTCTCTTATAACCCCCTTATTGCCATCAAATTTTGGGTTTAAACATTGGAATATTGTCTACTTATTGAAAGCATTGTTATCCAATATTTTATGTTGACTTTGGTGGTATGGTTTGCAGTTGTTATAAATTTAATATTTCTGATATATCGTTGTTTACTGCTAAAATTTTGGGACATCAATTTTTTTTGTTGATTCCCCATTGGTTTTGAGGCTTATATCATCATATATTGTCTTGTTTTGGTTTGTCTAACACTGTTATGTAGGAACACAAACTTGGAAACAATTTACCAAATCCAAAGACTTTTTATTCAAGCCTCAAGTATCACCCTGACCTTGAGATATAAGGGTGTTCCTCTATCTCCTTTCTTATCCCCTTTGCAATTCCCCTAGGGTCACCTGGGAATCCCCCTTTGTGTTGGACTTCTCCTTCACTAAAATGAGGGGGACATATATTGAGGTGAGAGTGATAGGTGTTCCCACTTGTGTCATACATTTGTTGTTTGGGTTGAGATTTTCCCAAACTACAAACTGTGTGATAACTCTGCTAATATTTTATCAATGAATTTATGGGTGCTAACCGAGTCAATGAGCACTAAAATTTTTGTCTTATTCATGTAACCTACAATATTTGGAGTTTGAGATGGTAAAAATCCTGTCAATGAATGAATAAATATGTCATACCTATCTCAATCAATTTTTTGCACAACTTCTGCCTCTATTTCTTACTCTTTTAAGTTGAAAAGTTCTTCCTCATTTATTTGTGTAGATTCCTTCACTTCTTCTTCAATGTTACCTTCCAAGGTGAACAATTTTTTTTTGACATTTATGACTTTTTGACTATTTGTTGTTACAACCAAAGCATAGTTCTTATTCTCTTATTTCCTCCATTTTCTTATGTGATATTCAAGTGGGTTGAGGTATGGTTGACTTATGAACACCAAAACGATCTCTTCTTCATGTGTATGCTCCAATGGTAGACTTATGTGTATCCTTATTCTTGGCTTGAATATGATGAGGAAATTGATTATATTCCATAATATTTTCAGAATGTTTTAGGAAAATCTCATGTTTAATGTCTTCTTCTAATCCACCCATGTAAACTTCCAACAATTTTTTTCAATTATGTTATCCTCCATTGTGGCCAATATCTAAAATTTTTAATTATAGTCTTCAATATCACCTAAGTTCTTGATTCTTGTCAATTGACTGTAGTAGTATTTGTTCTCAAACTTTCCCATATTGTGCTTATAAGTCTCTTGTAAATAATTCCGAAGTAAAATTATAATAATGAGGATTCCTTTTAACTACCCATTCATACAATTGATATGTTTTTATCTAAAAGTTCAAAGTTTCTATGTGAATCCGTTGCTTATCATCCATGTAATATTATGTAGTTCAAAATATTGCTCTATTTGGTTCACATAGGTAAATACCTTTGTTCCATCAAACTTTTTTAATTCAATATTTGGAAACTTGACACCCTTAGGAACCCATCCATCATTAACTCCACTATTAGATTTAAATTCACTTGAAAAATTATTATTATTGGAAGGTTGTTCAACATGAATATTACCTTTATTTTGATGAGTCTATTAAGTTAAAATGCCAATTTTAGAAGGCCTCCCATCTAGGATTTGTATGATATTTGACATGGAATTTTGTAATTCTTCCATTTTTACTATCCATATTCCTTTCCATTTGATACATATTTTCATCCATCTTATTTTCCATATGTGCACTATTTTCATTCATATTTTTTTCCATATGTACACTATTTTCATTCATCTTCTTTTCCTACTGTCTCATCTAGTGAAAAACATCATCTTTTTATTCTTTAGTAATCGTTGATCTATATAGTAGTTTAGTTGGTGCAAAAAATAATGAAGCACCCTTTGGAGCCATGTGAAAAACTACTCTTATTTTTCCTCTTTATCACAAATTATGGTTACCCTTCAAGAGTAGGTGCACTAGAAAAGGTTATAGGGTCATGATGACAAGGGAGTGTCAGGTGATATAGTTATATGATATATGTGCAAGGTCAAACAATAGTACTCGGACCAATATGTCATGGAACTAACCAAGGAGGCTCAATTGTGCCCTTAGCTACACTACTTGGTTATCCATGTACTGGAGAGTGGTCTCTGTGAATGTTTCTCTCAATGTACTATAGAAACAAGATGATCAAATGAATTATCTAAGACTCACTTCATGTATACCTTTGGGAATTCCTATATACCCAAAGGTACATGGAAGTGAGATTTCATCTACAAATACTATCTAATGTGGTAATACTCGAAGGGGTAGCAGCAGGTGTTACAGAAGTTTCCAAATAAGTGAAACAATGTATTCCCAAACACATGAAACCATGTGTATTTCCTCTTCCACAACCATAGTTTTAACCATTGAACAACAAATCCTATTTTATTTAAATACATTGTAACATTCTAAAAAAAAATTAAAAATGAGCCCGCTAACCATATAAAAATCTCTAAAAATCACAAGAAAATAACGTGTGTAAAAACCCTAACTTCAACAAGAAATATATCATAAAATATAATGAGTAAAAATATTAAAAAAAATTCATATGTACCTCACTGTGTCAAATCAAGATTATGAAAATTTATGAGTATGAAACTTCATTGAACATAAATTACATGCCTTTTATTCCATGGACTATATATATGAAATTATAGTGAACCAAAACCTAAAATTTTGACCACCTATACTATGACATTCCTCCTTAGTATCCACAAAATTTCACTATCTCAAACTTCCTAGAAATATTTTTATAGAGAAAATTCCAAGATGACTAGTTTAAAATGGATTTCAAGATGAGTCACAAACGCTATCTTCCATAGGATATATCTTTGAAAGTATAATTGAAAATAAAAAATTTATGAGATGTACACCTCCAAATTTCACTATTTGAAAAGTCCCTCCCCAAAAAAGTTACAATGAAAATGCCAAGATGACTTGCTTGAAGTAGCAAAACCCTAAGATCAATGCTTTGATACCAAATTTTATGAACCAGCGGCCTTAAAAATGATAAAAATCCAATGGATATAGTCCACTTTGAAGGGGAAACCTCCTTTTAGAGTATATCCAATTCAGAAGACAATATGAGATGCGTATACAAATTGTTCTTCTTTATTATCAATAGGAGATCATGTGAGCATGATGTAACCTACCACTAAGCCTACCTAATCCTAACTAATAAACTTATAATAAATGAATGTTAGGACCTTAACATAGGGCCTTAACAGGAAAACATCTGGTTCCAATGTTTCATTTATTTCTATTATATCAATTTATGAATTGATTGCTTCATGGAAAATTATATGCTTCATATTTTCTTCATAAAAAAATTATTCAGCTTGAAGTTGAGAAACTAGAGAAAAATTAACAATATAATCTCTATTGTTAGTTTTTGATAAACAAACGTATAGCCAATATTTTGGAAAATCCCATCCGTTGATATTTAAAATAAAAATATTAGTATAATGAAGGAGGACTTTGGTATCGATGCTCATAGAAGCTATTTCTATAGCGATTATTGTTAAAGAGCGCAAGCACACTAAACCTAAAAAATGATGAGATGTAAAACCGATCTAGACGAATTTCATCCATACCCGTAAGTTCACATTGAAGACATTTGTACAGTTGAGCTTACTATGCATGTAATATGCATCGTCTAATAGGGCGATCTGACCAATCTCTACGGCATGTCATAGTAAACGAATATTTAACAAGGAATTGTAATTAAAACCCTATAAAGGACGATCTAAGACGCCATAAATTAATTTTTGAGGTAAACTAAAACTTGTTTGCTCCAATTATAGCTTAGGGTCTGAACCTATCTGATAACCAGGTCGAAACCCTACTTGATAACATCAGGTATCAACCAAACACACATATATTAAAGGCATAAAATTGCTGGGTAATGAAGGAATTAAATTACTGTGTAAAAACGAATTGGAGGTAAAAAAAGGAAAAGGGGTGAGTTCCTTTTCATGCATCTCAGAGCCATTTGAATCAGAAAACACCAGGAAACCACAAGGACCAAGGTGGGGAAAGGGGTGAACAATCTTAGAGATCTTAAACTAAAAACGCAAAATAGCAGATGAATGCAATCCCAAGCTGGGATAAAGTTACATGCAAAAAAATACAAGGGGCAAGGAACCCTTAAAATCATGCGCAGAACCAAAAACCAATTCCACATCGATATACGTATAAAACCACATACAAAATTTAACTACTTTAAAAATGTGAAATTCAACCTATGTACCTTAACCAATGGATGGACTTGTCAATGATAATCATCCATTGGTGATCCTCCTCGCTCCCACTTTCTTATCAATGAGACTACCTCCCAACCAATGCTAGGGGTAATCTTCTTCCCCCTGATCCCCCCAAGCTACAAAGGGGCCGCGCACATGAACCCCTAGCTCCGATCTCGCCTCGCAAGGTTGAGCTACCTCTCTCTAATCAAGCTGGGCATCCCAAATCCCACCAGGAAAATCAATCAAGAAAATATCGGCAGCGTAACCTTATGACTACTAGATGTGATCCATACTCCTCTGCCATCCTTTTTATAGATTTTTCTTAGTAATTAGTTTCTCAAACCCATTCTTTTTATTAAATTTAATTAGGATAAACCTCCCCCATACATATGTCACCCGATCCTTTATTTTCACAAGAAATTATTTAATTAATTAATTCAATTTTTCCTATTTCCCTCACCCACCTAAAAGCGTTCCTAAAAATGTTCCTCGGTGTCCATTTTTTCCCTTACATTTCTTAAATGACTGACGCCTTACTTAAAGCCTAGTTGAGTTCACAAATAGAAAGTTCCAAAGGCTAGATTCTCAACTAAGTTAGACATTCCCTTTTTTCTTTAAGTTTCCCCCTTTTCTTTAAGTTCCCCTTTTTATCTAAGTTCAGAATTCACAAGTTTAGACATAAACAACAATTTACCTTTTAATAATTTAATCCTTCATTAAAATTTTACTTTAATTATTAATGTTTGAATTTTTTTTACCCCCTTCTTGTTACATGTCCATTTAGGTTTTTTTGTTCACATGTTCTACTTAGACCTAGGTTTTAAATTCAATAGGTTGACAACATTTTTTAAGGGAAAAAATTGGTTATTAAACTTTACTCATACCATCATTCATTTTAAGGCCAACGAGGTCCTAAGGAGGCATAGTTTTCTAGGTACTAGGTTTATTAACTTTCTCGAGTTAAAATTGTGACGTGCCCTTCAAGACGCACTACGTGTTCCAAGGGTGCCACTCGCTTGCATTCCTATTTTATTTGCCCAACATGCCATTCAAGACGCACTACGTGCTCCAAGGGTGCCACTCGTCTTTTCACTGATTTTGGTAGACGTCAAACCTCTGGAGTCAATACTCTGTCAGGTGACCTTGTGAAAGACTAAGGGCCTCTAAGGAATAAGGACCATGCCTTATTGCACACACCTTAGAATCATCATGAGCGACTTTCATAGTCTTCCCTCACAACATCGTTGGCCTTCTCGAACTAGGTAATCATTAACCTATAGTTCGAGCCATGGTGGGAGTGCGAGTAGGTAGTGGCAGGTTTGTTGTCACACCTCTCCCTCAATGTCTCTGGTTGTCATGTATGACCCCCCTATTCCAAATGTGAGTTTGATTAGAAAGCTATCGTCAACCTGCGTCCATCAACAACATGTCCGTGATCCGTAAAGAACATCATATTAGATCAGTTATATGTCACATATACAATAAGATAAATACACAAACCAGAAACAATCCACTCCCTGACTCGATCTGGATTCTAAGGAGGTCCATCAATGATGTCGGCATACTCAACCTATCAAGAGTCCTGCACACTCATGAGAAATTAGTCAATATCACATGTGTTGGGTATGCGTTATATTCTTTGCACGAGTAGTAGTGTCGGAGTGTATGCGTCGGGCCCGCAGGGGGGTTAGAGGGGGGGTGTAAGGGGGTCGATCCCCCTGCGTGGGGGTTCAGGGGTAGCTCCCCTGAATTTATTTTTTTTCTACCTCGGGACCACATTTTTTCTGCCTCAGGACCGCATTATATTTAGGTGGTTTTTCAACACATGGTTTCTTTACTGATGGTTTTTTATTTCTGGTTAAGGAATTAGAGTTCTGGACTAATCCAGGTCATTGGGTTAGGGTTTTGGATGTCATTGGATCTTATGTATTTTGTATTGTAAACATTGTAACATGATGAATAATATAGAATATGCTAGTTTTCTCGGTTTGGGTTTCCACAGGAAAAATCTTTGTTTAATGTTTGTATTTTCCATTGTATCTTTTTTGTTCCTTTACTAAATATGTTTTTGCAGTAGATATTGTACAAGGTTAGAATTTACATTTGGTATGAGAGATTTATTGGCTTCAACGGGACACCTTTGTGGTTAAGGGTTTGGCTCGAGACTGTGATAAGCCTTGTTACATTGGGAGATCTACGGTATTTATTTTTCAGGTGAAAAGAAATGGTAAACAATTCAAAGATGGAGATCGAGAAGTTTAATGGGAAAAGTTTTGAGCTGTGGAAGCTCAATATGGAAGATCTGTTGGTGGATAGAAATCAATGGATAGTGGTATATTTAAGTACTGCATCTATAGGAACTTCTGCAGATGACTGAAAAAAGTTGGATCGGAAGGCAAAGAGAACAATCTGACTATGTCTCTCTGATTTAGTATTACTGAATTTGTCAGAGGAAGCTACATCTAAGTATTTATGGGAAAAGTTGGAGAAGTTGTATCAGTCTAAGTCCCTAGTAAATAAACTATTCCTAAGAAAGAAGCTTTATAACCTGAGGATGAGAGATGGAGACTCAGTGGCAGAGCATTTGAATGCCTTCAATATTGTGGTAAGTCAGTTAGTATCTATTGAGATTAAAATTTCAGATGAAGACAAATATATCAGTTTGTTGTGTTTTTTACCTGACTCGTGGGATAGTCGGGTTTTAGCCATAGGTAGTAATACAACTTCCTTGAAATTTGAAGAACTGGTCTCATCCTTGTTGTCAAAGGAGATGAGACGAAAGAATATGGAAGGACATATCATAGATGCATTATTTGTAAGAGGACGTTCCCGGGAAATAAATAGATCTAATTTCTTAAGTGGGAGATCTAAGTCTAAGGGTAGATCTAAATCTCCTGGAAAGTTTGTAAGGGTATGTTGGATATGTGGAAAAAAATGGCACTATAAGAAGCAGTGTAGATCCAAAGTTGAGAAAAATAAGGGATCTGAAGAATCTTCATCTACAGAAGAAAAGACCTCCAAGGAAGAAGGAGAGGATGTGTACTTGGCCTCTTCCAGCATACATGAAGATCACGAGGAATGGTTGGTTGACTCTGGTGCATCCTTTCATATGAATCCCCACAGGGAGTGGTTCTGGGAATATGAAAGGTATGATGGAGGCAATGTTTTCTTAGGTAATGATTTGACAACCAAAATCATAGGAAGAGGAAGGGTCAAGTTGAGGCTCATAGATGAAAGGATTAGAACACTGCCTGGTGTTCTGCACATCCTAGTTTTGGAATGAAATTTGATTTCTGTAAGAAAATGGATGATGTAGGGGTAAAAATAATATTTGAAAAGGAAACCTGCAGGATGGTTTGAGGAGAAATGGTGTTGTTGAGGGGAGTTCGGTTTGGAACTCTGTATAAGCTCTAACGAAGCACTATTAGTGATGGGTGTAATAGTTTCATTGTTACTCATATTAGAGTTGAAGAAGAAAGAACTCCTACAGTCTCTGAAGAAAAGGTTATGCTGTGGCATCAAAGACTGGGGCATATCAGAGAGAAGGGTCTTCGACTACTACATGATAAAGGTATGGTTGAAGGTATGTCTAACTACTCTCTGGATTTTGATTTTTGTGAACATTGTCTATATGGGAAGCATAATTGGGTAAGATTCCCCTCTGGTGCAACGAGGGCAAAAATGATTTTACAGCAAGCTCACAGTGATGTTTTTGGACCTATGTCGATCCCATCATTGGGAAAATCTCTGTACTATGTCTCATATATAGATGAGTTATTGAGGTAGACTTAGATGTATTTCCTTAGGAAGAAATTTGAAGTCTTTGACAGGTTTAAAGAGTTTAATTCTCTTGTTGAGAATCAAACAAAGAAAAAAATTAAGGTGTTGAGGACAAATAATGGCAAAGAGTTCTGTGGAAATGAATTTGAAGAATTCTGTAAGAAGTGCGGTATATCAAGGCAGAAGACTACTCCATATATACCTCAGTGGAATGGAGTTGCAGAAAGGATGAATAGGATGTTGATGGAAAAAGCAAGGTGCATGCTCAGTGGTGCTGGGTTAGGGCAAGAATTTTGGGCTGAGGCAGTGGGTATGTTAAGAACCAGAATAGATCTACAAATATAATCACCACAAATACTGAATGCATAATAGATCCATAGAGAAAGATAGAAAACCACCACTTTATTATATGAAAACCCTTGATGTAGGGAAACACCATACAATGGATCCTATTATGGAAGGGATCCTCTCATGTTCACTTGCCTCTTTGAGGGGGCAACCTCCTAATGAGCTTCAGCTCCAAATACAATATTTCTCTTCATATCCCATTACATTGCTTGAACCCCTCTATATAGTACTACCATCACCTAAGAAGATTCTAGAGGAGAAATCTTCTAGAAGTAGAACCTTCTAAGAAGTCCTCTTACATTTATTATATATAATTACCCATTTATTATATCTAACAACCATAGTGGGCCTTATTTAATAATATAGTAGACATATTCCACCTTACATTGAATGGCCTCCACTATTATTACTATGGGCCCTCTGCTCCCCCGCCCCCCCACTACATCTCTAGCTGCCTTACCTTCCATCGCCCTTATGAAAGCGTTGTCCTCAATGCTTGATGTAAAACCATATACCAGGGTCCCATGGATAAGTGTGGACCACAATGTTGAAGTAGACTAGAGAACCATGGTTCCATTGAGAAATGGAAGCCACCATGCTGAAGTAGTCCAACCGCCATTGTAAACCAGGGTCTCATGTCCAATTGCTCATGTGAGCCCCACATGGAAGATATCGACACCCAATAACCAACTGAAAATGATGCTCCAAAGACTGACACCTGTCATGTAGATCCAAATAAGAATATCCATCCACATAGTGGAAAATGGTTGTAGCAGAATCTGGAAAGAATAATATCACTGTAGAATATGCAGGATGGACGTTGGTAATAATCATTGGATACCAATTTGTCACATTGATACTCTCTATAGAAAGTGCTTTAGAGTTATCAAATAAAATATGAAAGTGGTTTTCATCCCAGAAATGACAACTATCCATATACCAATCATCGCAATTGGCCTCCAAATCATACCAAGCATATATTTCTTGATTATGTTCATCCCTCATATCTGCCACAAGAAATATCTCCTGCATATTATCCAATGAATCTTGAATACTACGGAAACTATCACTGAGTTAGTTTGTGAGGCCATCCAATTTGACATCCAATAAGTTACGGCAAAAAATCGCGGTTTTTTCCGAAAAAACCCTGAAAAACTGTTGAATTTAAAATGCTCGTAACTTCACATCCTGGACTCCGTTTTGGATGATTTTTTTTTTAAATTGGGTGAAATTGTGAGAGGAACTCAGATCTATAATTTTCTTGGGTAATTTCAGCCTCCATATTCTACATAAATAAAAAAAATTGTGCCGTCGTCCGTGAAAATAACCCTGAAAAATTGCAGATTTTAAAACTTCAATATCTTGACTCCTTGGCTTCGTTTCGGATGATTTTTTTTTTTTCAAATTGGGTTTTATTATGAGAGGAACTCAGATATACAACCTGTTTCTACAAATTTTTTACATAAATATACCGAAACTTTCTGGAATGTCGCGGCCCTCTTTTTTCTTCTACGAAAAAAAATCTACAAAAAATAGAAAATATTTTCACACAATGTCTACCAAGGAAAGTTCTCTGATACCAATTGTTAAGAACATGAATAGATATAAAAATATAATCACCACAAATACTGAATACACAATAGATCAACAGAGCAAGATAGAATAAACCACACTTTATTATTACCAAACCCTTAAGGTAGAGAAACACCATACAATGAATCCTATTATAGAAGAGATCCTCTCCTATTCACTTGACTCTTCGAGGGGGAATCCTCCTATTCAGCTACCACTCCAAATAAAATACTCTCTTCATATCCCATTACATTACTTGAACCCCTCTATATAGTACTACCATCACCTAAGAACATTCAAGAGGAGGAATCTTCTAGAAGTAGAACCTTCTAAGAATTCCTCTTACATTTATTATATATAATTACCCATTTATTATATCTAACTACCATAGTGGGCCTTATTTAATAATATAGTAGAAATATTCCACCTTACATTAAATGGCCTCCACTATTACCACTATGGGCCCTCATATTAGAGTTGAAGAAGAAAGAACTCCTACAGTATCTGGAGAAAAGGTTATGATGTGGCATCAAAGACTGGGGCATATCAGAGAGAAGGGTCTTCGACTACTACATGATAAGGGTATGGTTGAAGGTATGTCTAACTACTCTCTGGATTTTGATTTTTGTGAACATTGTCTATATGGGAAGGAGAATTGGGTAAGATTCCCCTCTGGTGCAACAAGGGAAAAAATGATTTTACAGTGAGCTCACAGTGATGTTTTTGGACCTATGTCGGTCCCATCATTGGGAAAATCTCTGTACTATGTCTCATATCTAGATGACTTATTGAGGTAGACTTAGATGTATTTCCTTAGGAAGAAATCTGAAGTCTTTGACAGGTTTAAAGAGTTTAATTCTCTTGTTGAGAATCAAACAAAGAAAAAAATTAAGGTGTTGAGGATAGATAATGGCAAAGAGTTCTATGGAAATGAATTTGAAGAATTCTGTAAGAAGTGCGGTATATCAAGGCATAAGACTACTCCATATATACCTCAGTGGAATGGAGTTGCAGAAAGGATGAATAGGATGTTGATGGAAAAAGCAAGGTGCATGCTCAGTGGTGCTGGGTTAGGGCAAGAATTTTGGGCTGAGGCAGTGGGTATGTTAAGAACCAGAATAGATCTACAAATATAATCACCACAAATACTGAATGCATAATAGATCCATAGAGAAAGATAGAAAACCACCACTTTATTATATGAAAACCCTTGATGTAGGGAAACACCATACAATGGATCCTATTATGGAAGGGATCCTCTCATGTTCACTTGCCTCTTTGAGGGGGCAACCTCCTAATGAGCTTCAGCTCCAAATACAATATTTCTCTTCATATCCCATTACATTGCTTGAACCCCTCTATATAGTACTACCATCACCTAAGAAGATTCTAGAGGAGAAATCTTCTAGAAGTAGAACCTTCTAAGAAGTCCTCTTACATTTATTATATATAATTACCCATTTATTATATCTAACAACCATAGTGGGCCTTATTTAATAATATAGTAGACATATTCCACCTTACATTGAATGGCCTCCACTATTATTACTATGGGCCCTCTGCTCCCCCGCCCCCCCACTACATCTCTAGCTGCCTTACCTTCCATCGCCCTTATGAAAGCGTTGTCCTCAATGCTTGATGTAAAACCATATACCAGGGTCCCATGGATAAGTGTGGACCACAATGTTGAAGTAGACTAGAGAACCATGGTTCCATTGAGAAATGGAAGCCACCATGCTGAAGTAGTCCAACCGCCATTGTAAACCAGGGTCTCATGTCCAATTGCTCATGTGAGCCCCACATGGAAGATATCGACACCCAATAACCAACTGAAAATGATGCTCCAAAGACTGACACCTGTCATGTAGATCCAAATAAGAATATCCATCCACATAGTGGAAAATGGTTGTAGCAGAATCTGGAAAGAATAATATCACTGTAGAATATGCAGGATGGACGTTGGTAATAATCATTGGATACCAATTTGTCACATTGATACTCTCTATAGAAAGTGCTTTAGAGTTATCAAATAAAATATGAAAGTGGTTTTCATCCCAGAAATGACAACTATCCATATACCAATCATCGCAATTGGCCTCCAAATCATACCAAGCATATATTTCTTGATTATGTTCATCCCTCATATCTGCCACAAGAAATATCTCCTGCATATTATCCAATGAATCTTGAATACTACGGAAACTATCACTGAGTTAGTTTGTGAGGCCATCCAATTTGACATCCAATAAGTTACGGCAAAAAATCGCGGTTTTTTTCCGAAAAAACCCTGAAAAACTGTTGAATTTAAAATGCTCATAACTTCACATCCTGGACTCCGTTTTGGATGATTTTTTTTTTAAATTGGGTGAAATTGTGAGAGGAACTTAGATCTGTAATTTTCTTGGGTAATTTCAGCCTCCATATTCTACATAAATAAGAAAAATTGTGCCATCGTCCGTGAAAATAACCCTGAAAAATTGCAGATTTTAAAACTTCAATATCTTGACTTCTTGGCTTCGTTTCGGATGATTTTTTTTTTCAAATTGGGTTTTATTATGAGAGGAAATCAGATATACAACCTGTTTCTACAAATTTTGTACATAAATATATCGAAACTTTCTGGAATGTCGCGGCCCTTTTTTTTCTTCTACGAAAAAAAATCTACAAAAAATAGAAAATATTTTCACACAATGTCTACCAAGGAAAGTTCTCTGATACCAATTGTTAAGAACCTGAATAGATATAAAAATATAATCAGCACAAATATTGAATACACAATAGATCCACAGAGCAAGATGGAATAAACCACACTTTATTATTACCAAACCCTTAAGGTAGAGAAACACCATACAATGAATCCTATTATAGAAGGGATCCTCTCCTATTCACTTGCCTCTTCGAGGGGGAATCCTCCTATTGAGCTACCACTCCAAATAAAATACTCTCTTCATATCCCATTACATTGCTTGAACCCCTCTATATAGTACTACCATCACCTAAGAACATTCAAGAGGAGGAATCTTCTAGAAGTAGAACCTTCTAAGAAGTCCTCTTACATTTATTATATATAATTACCCATTTATTATATCTAACTACCATAGTGGGCCTTATTTAATAATATAGTAGACATATTCCACCTTACATTAAATGGCCTCCACTATTACCACTATGGGCCCTCTGCCCCCCACCCCACTACCTCTCTAACTATTTTACAAGGTACTGCATGTTACCTGGTTAACAGATCACCTTCATCAGCATTGGATGACAAGACTCCACAAGAGGTATGGACTGGAAATGAACCTTCTCTCACACATCTCAAGTTTTTTGGCTGCGATGCATATGTTCATGTTCCAAAGGAAAACATGAGTAAGTTGGATAAGAAGGATGAAAAGTGTATCTTTATTGGATATAAAGATGGTCTCAAAGGTTATAAGCTTTGGAACCCAAAAACTAAGAAGGTAGTGTATAGCCGAGATGTGGTATTTAGAGAAATGAAGGATGTTGTTAAACATGAAGCCCTACCAAGTAAGGAAGAACTAGAGAATATAGAGTTTGATTTAAAGGATGATGAATCAGACTCTACAGAAGAACATGAATCAAAAGAAGAAGATCCACATACTCTAGTATTGAGGAGATCGGATCGAGAAAGAAGGCTACCGGAAAGGTATAGTCCATCTGATTTCCATTCAAATTTTTCTTTGTCTATTACTGGTGATGATCCTAAAACTGTCAGGGAGGCAGTGGATTTAGATGATGGAAATCTTTGGAAAAGGACCATGGACGAAGAAATGACATCTTTGGATAAGAATGAGGCTTGAGATCTAGTGGAGTTGTCAACGGAAAGAAATCTCATTGGTAGCAAATGGGTATTTAAAAAGATGTTGAATGCAGAAGGAAAAGTGGAGAAATACAAAGCTCGGTTAGTAGCAAAGGGTTATTCCGAGGTTGAGGGAACTGATTTTGGTGAGATTTTTTCTCCTATTGCCAATTTAACCTCTGTAATATTTTTGTTATCTGTTGCTGGTGCATTTGATTTTGAAATAGAACAAATGGATGTGAAGACAAAATTCCTACATGGGGATCTGGAAGAATAAATCTATATGAAGCAACCAGAAGGTTATGTTGTGAAGGGAAAGAAGGAGTTGGTATGCAAGATGAAAAATCCCGTGTATGGTTTAAAACAATCACCAAGAATGTGGTATCCAAAATTTGATACTTATATGTTGGGACTTGGCTTCACAAGAAGAAAATAAGATCACTGTGTGTATTTTAAATTAATTGGTGATCATTTGATTTATTTGGTCTTATATGTGGATGGCATATTGCTGATAGGAAACAAAAAGGATATTATCCAGGATGTGAAAACTCAGTTGTCCTATAAATTTGACATGAAGGATCTCGGTGCTTCAAATTTCATTTTGGGCATGGAAATTAAAAGAGATCGGAAAAGGAGGAAACTCTGGTTAAATCAAAGAAAATATGTTGATACAATATTGCAGAGGTTTAATATGAAGGAATGTAAATCGATGAAGGTTCCTATTCATGTTGGTGTAAAGTCATCTGCGAATCAGTGTCCTAAAGACACATGAAGAAGAGGAGGACATGTCTCATGTTCCATATGCGAGTGAAGTTGATCAGGGGATCAAATTTTGCTCAAAAATTCAATGTGCTCGGAATCGCTTCAAATCGAAAGAGAGCGTAGGCCTCGTCGTTGTGAACCCAACACAACTCATTTTTGTTCAAATGGACATCGGGAGTGAGAGATATCACGTTCTGTTCAAAATGGCAAATAGGCAAAAAAGGGATGTTGATTGTACAGTCCGTACAGTCCATACGGACGATGACGTGGCAGGTTGTACGCTGATGTGGAAGACAATTATTGGACAGTTGGCATGTGACATGGTTTGTTGGTAGCGAATGGGATGGGGAGACATGGCCCAATCAATGGCCACCACGTGTCACCTGTTTGTTGGTTAAAATCTTTGCACTCAGCAGGGGTTGACCCGGTGACCTCCGGGGCAGGGTAAAGCTTTGGGAAAGGCCACCCAACCGGTGCGCCCGCACATGTTACTTGATATATATATGTGCTGCAATGTATTTAACATTGTATAAATGTATGTTGGGGCGTGTACTAGGCCGGGGCTAAGCCCCGACCCGTGGTTATATGTTATATTGCATGCGACCGGAGCTACGACGGTTAGACCCACCATAACATGTTATAACCATTTGAATGCACAATTTGGTATGACATGTGACCAACATATATATGCGTGCGGGTTTAAACATTATGGTTATCAACAGTTTTAAAACTTAAGCCCTGTTGTGTTATAGCGCGCGATCATGTGACAACCATGTGCCCACGGGCCTTGGTAGTTAAGGCCGGTGCGTAACTATTCGACAGTTTGGATTGGTTGTGCGGTTGCGCCCGGTGCCAAGTTTTTACGCTTTAAATTGTGTGTGGGCTAGGTTGAGCCAAGAGAGGTGTGTTTTGTAGATGCAGAGACAACAAGCTTGAAGGGGAGACTTCCAGGAAGCCTATCTACTTCAGTTTTTGGCCAAACAAGGTGTCGAAAAAGCTCAGCTAGGGGTTTTTGGACGTTTTGAAGCCATTGGAGCAGTCTATTTGAAATTTTGAGCATTGTAAAGAACATTTTTTTAGCACTTTGAGAAAATAATACAAATGATCCATTGGAAGTTGGACCAGGAGATGTAGCCCAAGAGAGGGGTGAACTCCTTTATCATTTGTTGTGTTATGTGTTTTCTATTCATTGATTATGCTATTGTTTATATGCATATTGAATGAGTAAATCCTTTTAAAGTTGTGTTGCAAAGTTGATCCATTTGCATTTTAACACATAAATTTAACTTGCAAATATTTTCAAGAATACAAGTCTTCGTCATTTTTAGATCAACAGTTGGCAGTTTGATGTATGCAATGGTCTGTACTAGATCGGGCATTGCACATGCAGTGGGATTTTTGAGCAGGTATATGTCAAAACCAGGAAAGAAGCATTGGACAGTAGTAAAAAGGGTTTTCAAGTATTTATGTGGCACTACTAGCTATGGATTATGCTACGAAGGAAGACTAGGATTCGATAGAGTGGTGGATATAGATGGTTTTATGGATGCAGACTAGGCTGGAGATTTGGATCGTAGGAGATCTACAAGAGGGTATGTATTTAACCTGTTTGGAGGATCAATAAGTTGGATGAGAAAAAGACAGGCTATAGTGGCACTTTCAACTACAGAAGATGAATACATGGCAGCCACTCATGCAAGTAAGGAAGCAGTATGGTTACAAATATTGTGTTCAGGTATTGGGTTGGTACAACAAGATGTAAGGATAGAGTGCGACAATTAGAGTGCAATTTTTCTGTCGAAGAACCCTTCTTATCATTCAAAGACGAAGAACCCTGCTTATCATTCAAAGACAAAGCACATTGATGTTCAATATCACTTTGTGAGAGACATGATTGAAGAAAAGAAAGTATCACTGAATAAGGTGGACACTTTGAAGAATGATGTAGACTCATTAACAAAATCTATGAGCATTGTGAAGTTCTCTTGGTGTAGAGGATCCATGGGCATTGTTTCCCTTGATTGTTGACTATGTAACCTTGTAACCCCCTGTATGCAAAGAAAACAACAAGTGGGAGAATTTTGGGTATGTGTTATATTCTTTGCATGACTAGCAGTGTCTGAGCGTATGCATCGAGCGCGTAGGGGTTCAGGGGTAGCACATTTTTCTGCCTCGAGACCGCATTATATTTAGGTGGTTTTTCAGCACATGGTTTCTTTTCCGATGGTTTTCTATTTCCGGTTAAAGAATTAGGGTTTTGGACTAATCTAGGTCATTGGATTAGGGTTTTAGATGCCGTTGGATCCTATATGTATTTTTTATTGTAAACATTGTAACATTAGGAATAATATAGAATATGTTGGTTTTCCCGGTTTGGGTTTCTAGGGGAAAAATATCTGTGTAATGTTTGTATTTGCGATTGTATATTTTTTGTTCCTTTACTGAATATCTGTTTGCAGTAGATATTGTACAAGGTTATAATTTACAACATGTCTATACATAATAACATAACATAACATCATAAATCACAATCTCATCATCAGAATCCATAAGCGAAGCAATCACTCATATAATGAACCAAATCACTTGCACACAAATTTCCTTAAAGAATAAGTCACATCATAAGTATGCGCAAGAGAGGGATGTTACATATTTAATTATACTCCATGTCATTTCAACTATTGTTCTACTTTTTCATATCACTACCCCATTATGAAAAGGGGTATAGCTTGGGGTAAATTTCCTCTTTATTCCGTTCTCTTTGCAAAAATATTGGAAATCATGGAAAATAAGTTCTTCCCCTCTATTTATATGCAATACCTTAGAAAAAAAACCATTGAACTTTTCTATAATAGCCTCAAACTCTTGAAAACACCAAAATCTTATGATTTCTTTTTAAGAAAAAATACCCATGTTCTTCTATTGAAACCATCAATAAAGATAACAAAATACTAACACTTACAAATAGGTGTTTGCATTAGGCCAGGTATATTTGAATGTAGTAGATCAACAAGTGCCTTAGCCCTCCCTAATCTTCCCACTGAAAAAATTCTTTGTGTTGTTTTTCACATTGCATCCTTTACATTTTTTTTAATCTTTTTTGCACCATCATCCACAACCCATTCACCATATGTTTCATATACAATATATAGAAACCTTGAAAACTTAAATGTTCAAACCTCATATGCCATAACCAAGATTCATCATCCATGACAATTTACAAAAATTAAAAATTTTCAATCTTTTATTTTTCATCGTGGACATATTTACAATAACGTTATTGTCATTGCCTCTATCATAAATAAAACATTTTTTTATCCAAAAACATAATTAGATATTTTTTTTAATTCACTAGGAAAAGCAAATTGTGGTTTCATGTGAGTATTAAAATTTAGAAATAAACTTCTTCTCAGTTTACTTTGTCTTGATTGAGATGATGCCTTTACCCCACTATTGTGTTTCCAAGCTTCACTTGGTACTACATTGATTCATCCAATTTGGAGAATATCTTGTGATTTTGTATCATATGGTTGCTACAACCAATTATAAGATTCAAGTGAGATATATATAACCATGGAGTCTTCATTTTGTTTATTTCAAATATTTTATTCCTGCACTTAGATTCATAGTGTCCATATTTTCTACGATAATGACATTGAATATGGGATTTATGAAATACTAATTACCTCTATCGTAGTTGTTGTTGCTCCTTCCTTTGCCTTAGACTCCATCATAGTTGTTGTTGCTCCTTCCTCTCCCTTAGCCTCTTCGTGGACTTCTTCCTCTTCCTTAGCCTCTATTTAATTAGTATTTTCCTTGAAAGGATGGTTTTGTTCTCTACTTCTTTGTATCATCAATGCTTCAAAATGTTGGGGATGACTAAGATTTATGTTATCCTTGTTAGTGGCCATGGCTCTTTCAAGTTTGAGATTTTCATGTTCTAAAATTTGTGTAATTGTTTGAGATTTTGATGCTCTAAAATCTGTTTAATTGCTAGGAGTGCAAATAAGTCTCTTAAAAATATTTTGATGTATTGCAAATGGCTAGAACCATAACTATTCCTTAACTACTTCTCTCATACCAATAGAGTTTACAATAAAACATAAAATAATAAACAACAAACAACACAACTAAATATTCACATACTATTACAACAATATATAGATTCTAATGTCACCATTATGTAGTATTGTTAGTCTATGAATATTTTATTACATAACATAACTAACAACACAACTAAATATTCACATACTATTACAACAATATATAGATTCTAATGTCACCATTATGTAGTATTGTTATTCTATGATTATTTTATTACTTGACATAACTGTTTTACTAATTTTTAACATAACTTCTTAAATATATAAATATTAAAGATTAATTAAAATCATTATTTACACTATTAAATATTATCTATTATACATGTACAATACATTCCTATTATACATGTACAATACATTCCTGATTATAACAATATATAAATTTTAATATCACTATTATTATAAATTGTATGCATTCATTATATATAAAACAATGCATAGATTTTAATGTCACCATTATCCATTAATATTAATTAACAGTTTTTTTATATAAATTAGATACATTCCATTCATGATTACAACAATAGATTCTATTGTCATTAGTATACATCATTGCTAACTAGTCCTTTGCACTTAAATGGCATGAATTTATATGGTTAATGAGTCCTGTATTAAAAAAATAAAACTTTTTACAAAATCATTATTGATGTTCTTGATAATTTCAAATAGATTGGTTGGCATTTTCCAATTGTAAAATAACTTATGCTGTGTCACTTCCCAGTTACATTTTCATATTGAATTTGCAGTACTCTCCCACAATTACTGGTTCTGCAGAAGAGACCACTAAGCTGCCAGCCATGAAACTCAATTCATTGTAGGCCCCTTCATGGTTTTTGGGGACAGAAACGAAATATTAAGAAAACGAAATCTTTAATCGCTTGTAAAACAAAACTTCCTTGAACTATAACTGCATGTTCAAGATAGATAAACATTTAGTAAAAGTCTAGGTACTCAGTTTGAAAGGAATTTACGTGCAAACTTCCATTATGTGTTGCAAGCGTGTGGCACATCTTTAGACTTTTATTTATTTAAATTGTCGGTGGAAAGTAAATATATAAACATATGACAGGCATTTCTTGTCCATGCAATTGCACAGATAGTTTTGTATAAAGAATATCTCAGTTACTTATTATGAATAAAATTTGAGTTTTGATTAGTTTTATGTTGACATATATTTAAGTCATTAAATTTGCTAAAAATGAATTAACAATCACTAATAACTAATAAGATAAAACATTTTTGAAAAATCTTTTTAAATATATAATATTTCATTAAAAATATATAAATTTGGTAGTGTCAAAAAGTTTTGACCTTTTTCATCAAAATCAAGTGATACAAATTGGGATGAAATGACTTTTTTTCTTTCTTTAAATTGTTTTTTCTAAATATATAAATAGATTCATCTTAAATATAATGATTATAATAACTTGTATATTGACAATAACCATAATTTAATTACAAATAGGCATTTAATAATAGGTAGTTTTGTGAATTAAATGAGATCTGCTTACTTGTAGTAGTGTTTGTCTTAAATGGCTGAGTTTTAAATGTTGTTTGGAACTCAAATCTTTTAAAAGAATGAAAATAAATAAATTGATTTTTACCGCGTTGAGAATCATAAATTTTGATGAACGTTTGGGATAATCCTTCATAATTACGATGGTCTATGCTTCATGGAAATAGGTAAAAATTTTATGACACTGGCTTCTTGGTCAACAATACAATACCATTCAGACAAGATCAAAGCTTCCGATGCCAGAGGCTGCCGGCATTAAATAAATTGATGTCCTTCTGTCGTTTGCATTTAGCAAGCTGTATGCCGATAATATTCAACCATCACACCAACTCTGTACAATTGCAATGGTCTGTAGGAAGACAGATTGAACAGAATCCATCTGTCTCTGTACTCACCATCGGTCGGATGACGGTAACATATCCATCTATTTGCCACCGACTGTTGAAATAATCTAAAGATGTATCAACATACAGATCAGCCATACACTTACACAAGCACAACGGATGTTCACACGTACTCTTTACCTTGCCATCTCAATTTTCAGAATCAATAATTGTGCAGTAATTGTGTAGGTTCTGGGAGTGTGAGAAACAACATCAAAATTGACTTTAAATGTGTTTGTTATGAAAAAACAGAAGTTATAGCTATCGGGAGTTATGACATTTTTTTTTTTTTTTTTATAGTGGTGGTTAATATTTTTATGGAACATTTTGACACTTTAATCTTAAACAACTTTTATCTCAATCTTAAGTGTTGGTTTAGATTTAATATTATTTATGACCATATCCAATTCATTATGAAAATGCATTTCATGATGACTCCTGTCACCCCCCAAGTTTATAGGAAAAAGATTCACACTCATAGATAGCTTCATGCCAATTATCATCACCATCTCACTCAAAAATATATGGTGCTAAAATCTCTAGTGTCATCCTAAACTCAACTCCTCAATTTCTATAGAAAGAAAAATCCCACCTAACCAAGACCCTCATGTCCATTGGACACCATCAACAAAACTTTCCACTCTGGGTGTGATCCTAATTCTAGAAATTTTCCCCCTCTTCCCCACCCCTAGGTCTCATCTCTCTACATTACATCTAGGGTATTACTAATCATGTACCTACTTTTACTCCTCTTGTATCATTTGAGAACAGTCATATCATTTGAGAACAATTGGAAATTGAAAAACATCCTCAGTCCACCATTCAACCCCTAGGTAAGTAAGTCCCATTTTAGGTTTTTATTTTAATTAACTTTTGTCAATGTTTTCAAACTTTATTAATTGGTGTTCTCCTCCCTTCTCTCTTTAGACTTGTGTTTTTTTGGTAATTTTTTTTCTTAACTCTATTCAAGTCCATTATCTTAATCACCTTTTTCTCAAAACTCTTATCCCCTTTTCCTTTAACAATTCTTTCTTATATAGAATAAATTTTGTTTATTTATTTAATATTTTGTTCTAATATCTTTTTTCTATATTATATTTCAATTTTTAACATATTTTCTTATAACTCATTTTTATCATAATAGTTGACTATTTTATTAATTTTTCTTGTAGTATTCCTCCTTTATTTCAAAGTTCATCTCATTTTTAATATTAAATTTTTTTTATTACATTTTTATTATCATATTTTAATACCTTATTTTTAATATCATTAGTGATAGTTGTTTTTATTTATTTTATTAATTTTTTTTTTAATTATGTATTATGAATAATTATAAAAATTTACATACTCATAAATACTAATAATTAAATATAAAAATAGAAATATCATATAATATATATTGCAAATTAAAAAATATTTAAGATAAATTACATTAAATTTACAAATATAAATATAAAATTTAATTTATAATTTTTTTTTTATAAATACTAATAATTAAATATAGAAATAAAAATATCATAAAATATATATTGCAAATATGTTTAAGATAAATTACATTAAATTTATAAATATAAATATAAATATAAAATTTAATTTATAAATACAATTTTTTATAATTTTAAATTGTACAAATTTTATAAATCTAATATAATTGTAATTAAAAATATTTTATTTTATTTTATTTTGTTAACCACAATTGTTTTTTGAATCAGATTAACAAAATGTATAAGCTTGAAATTTCGAAATGGGCGATGACATTGGCTCCTCTATCAATAATATGAACCAAAACCAGATTTAAGTTTTCTTTGTGATGAATTCTTCTAGTTGACAAATAAAAAATGCTAGAAGAAAGGATGTGTTGTATGGTTGAACATGGTAATAAATCTTTTTCACAAAATTTTTACAATAGAAAAAAAAAACCTCATTATCTAGTTAACTTGATTTTGAAAGTGAAACCCACCCTTGTCGTGAACTGAATTTCCTTCCAAGATACCGAAGATGTTGAAAGTAAAACTCACCTACTTCAAAATCTTGTTAATATACTTCAACTAAATTTCCTTCCAAGATACCGAATATATTGAAGGTGAAACTCACCCTCATCCCAAACAAAATCTAACAAAATATTGTTAATCTAGTTCAAAGAATAGTTGTAGTTTACAAGGTAGATAAAAATATTTCTTATTATTATTATTAGATATTTTATAAAATTAAAATTAAAAAAATCACATTCATGCCAAACAAAATCTAACAAAATATTATTAATCTAGTTCAAAGAATAGTTGTAGTTTACAAGGTAGATAAAAATATTTCTAATTATTACTATTATACGATATTTTATAAAATTTAGAATTACAAAAAATCACATTTACATTTAGAAGACAAAAATTACATTTACACTTTTAAATTTGATGTAATCAATATTAAATAAGTTTCAATCTACAATATAACATATTTTATATTTATTCAATTGTTAATATTATCTTATATATATTTTGTTAATATTATCTTATATATAGTTGTGATGTTTTTTTATATTTATCTAATTGCTAATTTATTATAACAATATAACATAAGTTATTGATGTTTTTTCTTTTAAGTTTGATGTAATCAATATTAAATAAGTTTCAATCTACAATATAACATATTTTATATTTATTCAATTGTTAATATTATCTTATATACAATATAACATATTTTATATTTATTCAATTGTTAATATTATCTTATATATATTGTTAATATTATCTTATATATAGTTGTGATGTTTTTTTATATTTATCTAATTGCTAATTTATTATTTTATATAGTTGTAAAGTTTTGAAGTTGTGGTATCTCTAAAGAATTGTAGAGAAAGATAAAGCAAATGCAAAACCATTTTATAATTTATGATCTCAAAATTAAATGCAACACACCTTATCTTGTCCTGGTGATAGAAGGTTTTTCCCTCACTTCTCCCACTGAGAGTACAACTATGACTAGTTACCCAACTTACATGAAGAAGATAAACAATATCGAAAATTAGAGGCTTCATAAGATTCCTCAAGCAGTCATTGGGAAGTAAAGGAAGAGGCTACTCTGCAAAATAAAGATAATATTAAAAATAATATTACACAAGGAGAAATTGTGGTGCTATAAATAATTAAAAGATAAAGAAAAATTAAGATAATATAAGGAGGTGTTAAACCCTAATTTAGAAGATCTAAACTATCTCTTTATAAAACAAACTCTCATGAGCTCCATAGTGAAGTGAAGTATTGGACAAATCCTAAATGTAACAAACCCCCTCTGTTATGACTAGGAAAGTGAAGCATAGAAGGTAATTTTTTATTTTTTTTTTACATTAGGAAATTAACGCCAAGAATATAAATCATAGCAACACAAATCAACGACATCATAATTAAAGGAATTACAAGTGTCTCATCGTCATAATCAAATAATGTCGCAACTGACATCAACATATTTAGTAACGACATATAATCAACACACCATCATATTCAAATAGCGACACATAATCAACAAGCATCAAGATTGGAGATGCAAGATCAACTCATCATGATCAACTAGAATCATTAATACTTTTAATCGCTCAACTCATCACATAAAGATAGTCATCAACAAATAGAGGGATAACTTGATATAACATAACAATAACACAAAGATCATAAAGATAACATAAAGATGGCATAAATATACTACATGCCCAACCTACCCTGCAAGGTTAGGACCTCCATGACACGTAAGAAATGCTCAAGCCCAGGTTCCATAAGAAATGTTCATGCCCAACCATTGAAGGTCTCAGGGTTGGCGACATTTCTGATGAACAAAGAGGTGTATACATCCCAATAACATAATCAAATGCAAACTAACTATGCTAAATCAACAACATCAATGATAATAAATGACACAATAGTGTTCAATTCAGCATTCGCACATCACAAAATGTCCAAGGCACCAAAAGATTTAATTCCTAAATCAATCATACAACGACATAAGTTAAGGTGCAAAGTAATCAACTTTATTTATTTTTAAGGTGCAAAAGCATACATCTATTCATTCAAGGTGGAACAATTTACTACAAACATACATCATTATCATAGCCACAAATTCCACCATGAAGCATTCCAACATACATCACAATTAACTAGATCATCAATCTCACCTAATCATCAATTTTCCAGATACAACATATTATTCTATCACACTTAAAATATTCAGCAATAAAGGAAGTGCATGAGCAAGGGGGTATAACATACTGAATAATAAATCAAGTGCATATGAAAAACTAACTCGGGTAGATTAACTATTCATTTTCATATTAAGGATATCTTCTAGGGGTGAGTAAGGAGAAGTGAATGTACAATTTCATTAAGAGCCCCCAAAGAAGATCAATACAATATCAATTCCACTTTCTCATTTTGTATCCATTTAAAAGAAAAACTAACATAAATCATTTAACAACATCTAGTAAGAAGTCAAGAGCTTGTGGATCGAGTCAAAGGGCTAGACGAGGTCATGGGTTCCTTAACCTGGTCCAGGGGATCAAAATATTCTCAAAACTAACATTTCTCATAATTGTTTGAAAACAAACATGTGCGTAGGCCTCGTCCCCACGATCCCAATGCAACTTGAATGGGTTCAAACAGACGTTGTATGTGAGAGATATCACATTCTGTCTGTTTGGCCAAGCAGACAAAAAATGTTGAATGTGCAGTTCGTATAGTCTGTACAGTTCGTAAAGACCATGTGTTAGTTGTTCGTATGAACGTAAAGAGGGTGTGGCACCATACTAATGATGTGGCACCATATTTCCACTTGGCAGGTCCATACTGCCTACGTGGCAGGGTTGTACTGTCGATGTGGCACATTGATTATGCAGGTGATGACGTGGCACATTGACTGTGCAAGTGAGGACGTGTAACATTGACTGTACATGTATTGTCGTGGCAAGTGATGAATGTGCAGGTGATGACGTGATAGGTGTTGACTATGCACGTGATGATGTGGCATGTGCTCACTATGTAGGGGGTTCATGGACCAACCTTGTGCTGACACATGTCAACATAGGGTGAATGGAAGGGGGATACGTGGTCCATCCATGGGCCACCATGTGGCACCTAGTAATTGGTTGTAGTGAAAAAAAAATTTGGTGGAGATGCGAAGGGTCGAACCCACAACCTCCGAGAGTGGTAGAGACTTGGCACAGGCTAGGCTACCAGCTCGCCTGTTGGTTAGTTCTTAACCCCATACTCGTTGACTACTATAAGAATTTGTTCCATGGATCATTTGTGGGGAGGAAGGGGCCAGGGATTATCCCCCGCCCCAGGTCACATCCTTACCACAAGACAATGCTCTAACCTTAAGTGCGTGGGGTCTAGACTAGTGCTAGGACTCATCATCATGGAGCCCAAGTGACTAGGACTTCTACTGGGTAGGGGCTAGTGCTCTAACGGTGCGACAAATTTTCCCACACGCCCGGGATGATACATGAGATGGGTTTTGGCACGGGAGGTGCCTACGAGCCTGGTTAGTCATGCACAAGTGTGTTTTGATGAACAAAGACAACAAAGAATTTGGAGAAAATTCTAGGGAGTGGTTTCTTCTGAGTTTTTGGCCAAACTAGTTGCAGGAAGAGCCTAGATAAGAGGGTTTTGGATGTTATGGAGACAATGGAGCCATCTAAAAAGCATTCTAAGCCTTGTAAAGCGACTATTTTGAAAGTTTGAGTGTTAATGGAAAAGATCCAAAGGAAACTGGACTAGGATGTATAGCTCAAGTGAGGGGAGAACTACTTCATGTAAATTGGTGTGTTAAAGGATTTGTTTGTTGATTGTTATTTATGTTTAAGAAGCTTAGAAATAAGTAAAAACTCATAAAAATAAGGGTTGTAACTTGGTCATGTTACTCAGCATATATGATTCATACTTGCAAAATTTATACACACTTGTCTTCATTATCATATCAATATGTCCATTAAATTTACCAACTACTGTTCCAAAACTCCTTTACAATATTCATCAATATCTAAATCCATGCACAAAAATTTAACTAATTACAAATGCAATTTAAAACTTAAGTACCGTAACTGGTGAATGGATTGTTGATGTTCTTCTACAGCTAGTGAATCCTCCTTGCTCCCGATTGATAATCATTGAGACCTCACCGGTACCTCCTAGCCAACACTAGGGGTACTCTTCTTCCCCCTTAGGCCCTCGAGCCAAAAAGGGGCCACTCACACAAAACCAGAGAAAAATATAGCTCCCATCTTGCCTCGTAAGGTCAAGCTACCACTCTCTCTCAAGCTGGGTATCCCAACTCTCATAAGTAAAACCAATCAAAGAAATCTTGACAGCATAACTTTATCAAAATCCAGTGTGCTCCATTTTCCCCTTTACCAATTTCTTTATAGGAGTTTTTCTTCATGACACTTTCCTCTTGCACATTTAATTCACATTTTAATTAATTAATTTAGAATTATTCCCCTCGTACACTTGTCACTCTCTCCAAAAGTTGCACAATAAAATTTCATAATTTAATTAAATTAAATGTCAATTTCCCTCACCCATCCTCAAAGCTCCTAAAATCACTCCTAGTTGTTGCTTTATTCCCTCTATTTCTTTTTTAATAACTCAAGTCTTTATAAAAATTAGTTGTGTTTAATTTAGGAAATTTCTTTAGTTAGACTAGACTAGATACCTTTCTATGCTTCCACATTATTTTTACATTTACTTCCTTTATTATCTTAGTTTTCAATTTGACATTCTTTTGCACACAATTACATAATTAAATCTTCAGATATAAATTTTTACTTTTTCAATTCCTAACTTGATTTTTCTTCAACCCCCACAATTTATTAAATTTATAGTTTAGTTTTAGTCTTCTTATCCACTTTAGGCTTAGGCTCAATTTTTTTAAACTAGGCTTAGCATTTTTAAGGAGATTTTATAATTAATAAAAATACCCATTTAATAATTATTTTAAGTCTGACAATGTCAAAAAAAATATTGTTTTCTAGGCACCTCAGTTCATTGACTCCCCTTTATTAAAAATCGTGATGTGTCCTTCAAGACGCACTCCATGATCCAAGGGTGCCACTCTCCTTTGTTCAAGTTTTATTTATGCGACGTGCCCTTCAAGATGCACTACGTGCTCCAAGGGTGCCACTCACCTTTGACTAGTTTTGGTATCTGTCCAACCCTTGAAGTCAATATTCCATCCAATGACCTTGTGAGAGACTAAAGGACTCAAAGGAATAAGGACCTTGCCTTATTGCATGCCCCTTAGAATATTCGTGAGCGACTGTCTTAGTCTTCCCTCATGGAATCGTGGATATCTCGAACTAGGTAATCGTTAACCTACGATTTGAGCCATGACGGGAGTTCTAGTAGGCTATGGTAGGGTTGCTACCACACCTCTCCCTAAATATCAAGTTGTTGTGCATGGCCCCTTTACTTCTTATGTGAGTCTCATTAGCAAGCAATCATCATCCTACATCCATCAACGAAACATTGTCAATGATCCATAAACATCGTAACATATCTGATCATATGTCACATATGCATAAATGAAAATACCCAAACCAATACATCTCACTCCCTGACTCAATCTGGAGTCCAAGGAGGTCCATTGATGTCAGTGGCATCCTCGATCTATCCAGTCTCTTGCACACTTAGGGGAAACTCATCAATAGCATATGTCAATACAAGATATCGAATAACATAACCTCATAATCCATCAACATCATCAAAAGAATCCATAAGAGAAAATACATCCATATACTAAAACTGGATCACTTGCACACAAGTATCCTCAAAGAATAAGTCAATAGCATGTGCTCGCAAGAAAGGGATGTTACATACACCCCCTCTTGTTTTAAAATTTCTCTCAAAGTTTCACAGTATATAAATGTAGTAAATAATCATCTAACAAGATATAAATTTCTAACTATCAAACAAAAATGGAAATTGTTGGCACATATCATATGCGTCCTCCTAGGTAACCGAGTGTGGACTATAATTGTCCCACTGGACCTTGAGATGATCGATTGTTCGACATTGTAGCTATCGAATGAGATGGTCCAGAACACCGATTGTATCTGTCGTGAGTGCACCCTTGTCTGACACCTGCAAGGAACTCATGTCAATCACATGTGTAGGATCACTAACATAATGTCTCAAAACAGATACATGAATAACATTGTGCATACACCTCAAAGAATCAGGAAAGTCTAGTCAATAGCCCACAGACCCTTTCTTTTCCAAAACCTCGAAAGGTCCCACAAACCTAGGAGAGAGTTTAGCACCCTTTCCAAATTTGATCGAACTCTTGTGCAGTTTCACCCGCAAGAAGAGTTGATCAGCAACTTCATAACTACGGTCAACATGATGTGCATCAACATAACTATTCTTCCGATCTTGCACCTCTTTAATCATTTGTCTTATCATTTGCATTCATTCTTCCATCTCTTGGATTGCTTTTGGTCCTACCAGGACCATATCCTCAAGTCGATCCCAGCTCAAAGGTGTCTGACACAGTCGCCCGTAAAGAAACTCAAATGGTGTCATCTTAATGTATAATGTCCCTTTCCAAATAGGAGCTCCATAGAGGAGGCTTAATAGTCTAAACTACTCTGTTATACTATCACCAGGGCTAGAAAAGGGGTAAACAGGGTTACTAGAGGTCACTCTAGTCAAAGTTGTTATGTTAAAAGTGCTAAAAGTGGTTAAAAGTGCTTTTAAGTCATTATGATCTAAAAATAGAACATACAAGATAAAATTCGAAGTCAATAGTGAATTGGGGTTTTAGCAGTGAATTAGGGTTTCAACAGTGAATTAGGGTTTAGGAAATATATAAGAGAAGGGTGAGTGACCTAATTCATCATAATGTAGATTATGACTTGTCATTAAGGAGAGAGGCACATCTCAGGAGAGATAGCTCAGTGGATTCCAGGAGGAAGACACCAGTTGGCTGATTTTGTTGTTGAGAGTCACACCCTAGTCACAAGGAAGATCACACAGGTATTCCATCATTCTTTAGTAGCAATTACATAGGGTCCAGTAGCAAGGGCACACTTATCCAGGGTAACGACACAGCTTCTCAGGAGGTTTAGTGGATCGACTTGTCCCATCCAAGGAGAGTTCAGAGATTCCCCTCTGACCCAGTTGAGAGGAAGGAAAGGCACATCTTTTTCCTAGTTCCTCATCATATTCTGATGGAGGAATCATTTGGAGTGCATTTTCCAGACTTAGAAGTGAGACACTTTTGGTGGACACATTCGGGGTTCCCAAGCGAGCATCAGATCAGATTCAGGGAAACCCTTCCAACCCATTTCCCAGTAGATCAGGGAGATCATTTGAGATACTTCTCAGTCGATTCTGATGGTGGAATCACTATGGCACATTTTTCCATAGGAGGAGGGGTGCATTCCCCTAGGAGGATCCATTCGAGGTACAAACACACCACCAGAGGGGCCGGTCGGCCACCCGGACTGACAATTAGAGAACAGAGCACCATTTGGGATAGTTTCCAGGCCTTTCCAAGAGGTATAGACACTAGGGAGAACTTTCCAGACCTTCAACAGTTACTGTGCGAGATTCCATAGTTCCTGCTCATCTTTGACCCCGCAGTGCCCATTTACTACCGCGTGTTATAATTTAGTTTTCTTATTGTATTCCGGCTAATATCCTTTTGTCTTTTGTTCTAGCCAAGTGATTCATTCTATTCAGCCGAATTCAACATTTGTACTCCGTTGAGATATCATAATATCAACTTTGCAGTCCCTTATCGCATTTGTTATTTGTATGATCATTTATATGCTATAAACAATTAATCCTACACACACATTAACAGTGTTTCCTAGACTACCCAAGTCAGGAACATTACAGTGGTATCAGAGCTTTAGTCTTTCCAACCTGTGACTAAATACGATGAGTGCAGCAGAAGACCGAGATGGTCATGATCACGTAGGTGACAAATATGTCACTTACAATAGGCACAAGGAAAGAAGTTCTAGGCTTGAATTTCCTCCTTTCTCTCCCAGCTCAGAGGATGAGGAAGAGGCACACATGGAAGAAGAGAGAAGGGCAGAGCGTGAGGCTGAGTGGGAGATAGAGAGGATTCTAGGAGACAAATATGAGCAACTAGAGGGAAGTGGTAAGGCCCCCATGGAGCTAGAGGCAGCCTTCATGCAGGTTATCAATGATATGGTAGCTAGTCAACAAGCCATGACTCGGTCCTTGGCACATATGGCTAATAGATTGGCTATAGTGGGAACCTCAGGCACACAAGCCCCACATGCAGCATAGGGGAACTCGGGGGAAGGTAGTAGACCCCAGTCTCCTACTCACACATATACATCTTCGAGTAGGATTCCTAGACCTTTGTTTCCCAGTTTCCATAGGGCACCCCCAGTAGCAGCACATCTACCGATAGCACATAGGCCACCCACTCATGCAGAGGACATTGCAGAGTACAGGAGGGAGTATGAAGCATTGGGTCATGACTTCCATCAGGACATGACCCTAGTCGAATATTGTGGGCTCAGACTCAGGAACCTCCCATAAAGAGGATGACCACAGTAGCAACATGGGAATAACATTGATTTCATCCAGAAAGTTGATAAACTCACCATACCTTTTTTTGAGGAATTGTCCAAATGCATCGCTAGAGCTTGGGTACATAAGCTAGACACATACTAAAAGCTCAATCAGATGACCAAGACAAAGGCCATAAGTTTCTCTACCTTACACTTAAAGGGTGAGGCACACGAGTGGTGGCATCATGGATTGGTGACATTGGGTCACAGTCGCATCACCTCCTATAGGGAGTTCACAAAGATACTCATGGACAGGTTTGACAAGAGGGATCCCAAGATCCACTTAAGGGATCTAGCAAGTTGAGACAAACAGGCATAGCAGAGGCATTCATCACAGAGTTTCAATGGGTATCCATGGCAGTGATAGATATATCAGAGCCCAGGATGATCATGTTATTCACAAAGGGGATAACAGAGCCTTTGATAGGATGGGTGAAGGAATATAGAATGCCATCCTATGCACTCAATATTGGAAGACTCCGTTCCAAAGACTAAACCCTTTTCCAAACCCTTTGTACCCCAGAAGGATCGATACAGGAAGCCATTCCAGAGAGAATGGAAGGGCAAGGAGAAGCTAGATGATGATACGAGGTGAGAGCTTCTGAGGAAGAAGATTTTATTCAAATGCAAATACCCTTGGGTCCCAGGCCACGGGTGCATGGGAAAGGGAGAGATTCATTATATTGAAGTGAAAATGGATAGTGTGCACAGTGAGGAGCAGGATAAGGACAATGGATCCACTAGTTCAGAGGAGGATTCAGCAGATGAAGAGGAGAAGCCTCCCCATAAATCACCAACACCAGCAGGAGCCCACACCCTGGTAGTTCCACAACCGCCCGAGTAGGCTAACAAATGAAAACCAATAAAGGGATGAGTCATAGTGATCCTTTCTGGTGTTCCAAGGTATGATACACTCTGGATCAGAGGGACTATTCAGGGGCAATGGGAAATCACCTTGATAGATGGTGGGGCAACCCACAACTTCATTGACACTTCACTAGTATCAAGACAGGCACTTCAAACAGAGGCGTTTGAGGGGTTTGATGTTACAATAGTAGATGGCCACACAATGGAATGTCTAGACAGAGTGCTAGACTTGGAGATAAATTTAGGCAACTACACAGCGAGAGACACATTTTATGTGGTTGACCTATCTAACACAGATGTGGTGTTGTGAGTTCAGTGGATGATTACCTTGGGAAAAATCACCACCAATTGCCAAACCTTGGAGATGGGGTTCAGAGACCATGACAGTAAGAAGGTTTTTCTGAGAGGTATGTCGACAAAAGCACCCAGGACAGTTTCAACTAAGAGGATGGATAGGATCTTCAGACATGGGGAGGTACAATATGCCACAGAGTACTTGATCACTACGCAAAAGGATTCAGAGGGCCGACAATAGTATCATACAGAGATCAAGAATTTGTTGGGATGACATCAATAGGTTTTTGGGTCGATTCCACCAGGGAGACCACCTAATAGGGGGTTTGAGCACACCATTCAATTAGATGTAGGGGCCAAACCTATGATCACACCCCCCTATCGTCATCCTAGGAGTTTCAAGTATGAGATAGAGAAGGAAATCAAGGAATTTCTAGCAATGAGACAAATCAGACCGAGAAGCAACCCATTCACCTCTTCAGTTGTCTTAGTTCTGAAGAAGGATGGGACCATGAGGATTTGCATTGATTATCAGGCCTTGAACAAGAAAACCATAAAGAACCAGTATCCTATCACACGCATTAATAAATTAATGGAGAACTGCATGGGGCAGTTTTCTTCTCAAATATTGATCTACGCTCTGGGTATCATCATATCAACATCCGAGAGTAGGACATAGAGAAGACAACATTTTGATGTCACTTTGGACATTTGGGGTTCCTGGTTATGTCATTTGGGCTAACCAATGCACCCTCCACATTCCACTCTTTCATGAACCACATATTTAGAGATCAGTTAAGGAAATCATTCCTGGTTTTCTTCGACAACATCTTGGTCTACAACAAGACATGGCAGGAGCACATGAGGCACCTGGATGAGGTATTTAGCATCATGGAGGCGCAGTTATTATATGCCAAAGAGTCCAAGTGAGAGTTCGGTATGACAAAGTTGCTTTACTTGGGCCACATCATCAGTTCACAGGGGGTACAGGTGCACAAAGATAAGATCAAGGCCATTCTGGATTGGCCAATGCCCAAGAACATGATAGAGTTGAGGAGTTTCTTCAGGTTGTGTAGCTATTACATGCAGTTCGTCCAGGGTTTTTTTCATCTTGGAGCATCGCTGACAGATCTTACCAATCATGGGGCTTTCATCTGGACTGAGGAGTCACAAAAATCCTTTGATCACATGAAGGAAGTCATGGGCAGTTGTCTAGTGTTGGCATTACCAGACCTCACCTTGCCATTTGTACTAGAGTGTGATGCATCTGACGTGGGTATCAGGGAAGTTTTGATGCAGGGAGGGAACCCCATTGTATTAGAGAGAAGTAAGCTCAGTCAACCTGAGAGGTTGTACTCCATTTATGACAAGCAAATGTTGGCAATCATGCATGCCTTGACCAAATTTAGGTAATATTTGGTGGGCAACAAATTCATTATCAAGATAGATCACAACATCTTGAAGTATTTCCTTGAGCAGAAGGACCTCAATGAGTGCCAACAGAAATGGGTGATGAAGGTACATGCATTCGACTTTGACATAGATTATGTCAAGGGGAAAAAGAAAATTGTCGCCAGTGCACTATCGAGGAGACCTGTGACATGTTCTTTGATGGAGATTTCAGCAGATTGGAAATCCCACTTGTTAGTGGAATATTCGAAGAAAAAGTTTGCTTGTGAGGTTATGGATGGAAAGATACAGGATGATAGGTATAGGTTCATTGACGATGTCATATTCTATAAGGACAGAGTCTACTTGGTGCCAGATTCGGGGCTCAAGAAGAAGACTCTCACAACAGTTCATGATTCACCACTAGTAGATCATCAGGTGTTTTTCAAAACCTACAGGAAGATCATGGATATATTCTCATGTAAGGGCCTCAAAATGGATGATATGAGACATGTTAGTGAGTGTGTGACTTTCCAGCAAAACAATTCAGAGCATTCTCTTCCAGCAGGGCTACTTCAACCACTCCCCATTCCAGAGAAGAAATGGGAGAGTATATCGATGGACTTCATCATAGGCCTACCCAAGGTCTAGGGTAAGGATTGTATCTATGTAGTGGTCAACAGATTGACCAAGTTTTCTCACTTCTATGCCATACCGACAGAGTACAACACAGTTTAGGTAGTCGGGATATTCTTCATAGAGGTCTTTAGACTTCATGGGTTGCTGAGGAACATCGTTAGTGACAAGGACAGTCAGTTAATGGGGACATTCTGGAGAGAGTTGTTTTAGTTGGTGGGGAAAAAGATGACACCCAACACCAGTTATCACCCTCAGACAGATGGGCAGACTAGGATTGTCAACAAGTGGATTGAAGGATATTTGAGGAACTATGTAGGTGGACAATAGAGAACATGGGTAAAGTGGCTTCATTTAGGAGAGCATTGCTACAACACCACTTTCCACATGTCCATTGGTATGACACCGTTATGAGCATTGTACAGATATGATGCTCCCACTTTGGTAGAATTGGTTTTCGGGGAGAGGAGAGCTCCCAAGGCCAAGGATTGCATCATAGAGAGTCAGTAGATTCTCAAGTTGTTGAAAGACAACCTACAGATGACACAAAAATGATAGAATATGAGTGCGGATAGGAATAGGATAGAGAACAACTTTGAGGTTGGGGATTTGGTTTTCTTGAGACTCAAACATTACAGACAGTCATCTCTGAAGAAGAGTGGGGCCGAGAAGATCAAGCCCAGATTTTATGGGCCTTACAAGATCATGCGCCAAGTAGGCGAGGTTTCTTATGAGATAGAGATTCCAGAGGGGAGAAAGATTGATAACATGTTCCACATATCTTTCCTAAAAACGGAAGTGGGACAATTCATTAGCACATCAAAGGAGCCTCCCCTTTTGGATGAGGAGGGGAAGTTGGATGTGGTTCTGAAGGAGGTTTTTGATTTTCGGGAGCATAAATTGAGGAGAAGTGTCATCATAGAGTGTTTGATTGGATGGAGAGGGATTCCAGTAGAGGACGCTACTTGGAAGGCTGAGAAGGTGTTGCAGCACCTTGGATTGGTATTTCTTAAGGACAAGCAATTTCCAGAAGGGAGGATTGTAATGTCTCTTTCCAAATAGGATCTTTAGAGAGGAGGCTTAATAGTATAAACCACCCCATTAGACTATATCCAGGGCCAAAAAAGGGGTAAACAAGGTTACTAGAGGTCACTCGAGTCAAAGGTGTTATGTTCAGAAAGTGATTGTTGACACAGGGGCAGACCCAGGGTTCAATGCTTCAACAACACACCAACAAAACCCTAACTACCAGCCCTTTTGGTAACACATGTGAAGCAGATGAAGTCTCGCTCGAGGTAAAGGTAGGGTGGGTTACATGACTCAGGTGTCTGTAACCAAGATGGAACATAAATATGTGATTATAACACTTCAGAGAGTACTTAAAATATATCATGCATTAGCTTATCAAATTTATTCACATCACATAACAAACCCTAAGATTAGATCCATGTAGTAATAATGAAAATATCCGCATCACACTTAGCATCATAAGTTATATCTAACACATCTAACATAAATAAAGCTCTAAGCATTCATAGGTCTATCTATCATACATAACTATCCATGCACTAAGAATATTCAAAGCATAAACATCATAGCACAAAGAAAACCATCAACACATGATATACGTGGTCCAACCCAGTGTGGGACTACGTCCACCAATGACTTCTTATTCTTTATTAAGCTTCAGTATCTTACATTTGTCTACTCTTGTGCACCAAGCCACAGATCCAAGCTTCGCATCAGACAAGTGATCTGAGTACTAAGCACTAGATCCACCTTCCCAAAATCAGGTAAAGGCACATAGCCAACTCCTCTATCAAGCACAGAGCCTTACATACATGTTTTGTTGCACAAAGAAAATAATAACTACTTGCCTCTTGCACTTGGACAATTACATCCCCCTCACTAAGTTACTTCTACCTTACAATATTTTCTTATTTATACTTTTACATTCGCTTACAAAAATTCCTAATCATGGGTAAACCCATGGGCTTACATCCCATAAACCCTAATACAAAAACCCTAATGAACCCCTTGCTATGTCCACAAAACAAGTGAGATCTCATGATCTTAGCTCTGCTTGGGCGCTCCATCTTTGATTAGCTTTTCGAAGTCCAAAAAGTGGTCAAACCTAACCAATGTTTCCTCAAAACTTGGTCAAGGGCCAACAGGTCCCCAACACTCACCTGTGACTCATCCCAAGTCACTCAGATCTGGGCAGCACTGCTTCAAAGGCCTCGATCTTAGCTTGAGCTGCCTGGACTTTTTTCTTTGCCTGAGCCTCCTGCTCAACGAACTCCTAGATCATATGCGCTGTAATAGGCCCTTCCAAGCGTTGTTCTTCAGAGATGGGATCTGTCCCAACTAGCTTCCAACTGTGTGTATCCCCTTCGGGATGTACGCAGTGATCAAAGTGTACTCGAAGTCCCGTGGAATGTTTTCACGGTTAACCCTGCCAGCTAAAGGCAGGATATAATCTGGTAAGACTAACAGGATCTGTTTCGCATTAGCCAAATCATCACAATTTTTACTTCACTTCTCAGTAGTGGGGTTGACATGGCCCGAACATCGTCCAGTCAAGGGGAGGCTTGTAGTCCCCTGGTCGATGACGACTATATTCTTTCAGACATCTCTTTATCAACCAGAAACTTCTTCAGAACCTCTTCGACAAACTTCTCTATCTTAGTGTGCTCAGTCGACATTCTCATTGATAACAAATAGGTTGGGGTAGGTCAATGGATAGAGGGGTAGAAAAATGTACAACGATGTCTCATAATAGGGATTCGACACACAATCGCTTCTCTTCTTGTCTTAGATAATCATGGGTAGAAAAAAGTGGTCCTGGCACAACGTCAAACGGGTTAAATAAGTGAGCATTGTAATAGATTATTCCAATGGGAAGGACTTCTTCCATCAATGTGATTTCGTCCATTATGGCGTGGTCTCAACATCCCAAACATGGTCTATTTTCCCATAAATGTGTTTCCTAGTCGTTCAGAGCGTCGTTCTAATGGTTGGGGTGCCTCCAACGGTCATATAGCTTCATCGAGGCGAAGTTCCTTTCTACGTGGTTTTGTTGTTCTAGTGAGGTTCAAAGCCTGGAAGCCTGCCTCCTATGAAGTCTTCTCTGTAACTTATTGTAAATTTTCTAACTTGGATTTATTCTTACTGTGCTTCCTTGCCTTCTTTATTATGATCTGAGTCTCTCTAACTGTTTCTGGATTTCTCTTTCCATTCTTATTCTTATGTTCTCTTAGCGTAGTAGCTTCGCGTTACTGATGTGATTTCAAAGGGTTCAAAGGTAATACCTCTTTTCTTATTAATTCCAGGGTGGGTATTCTTCTCTCTTGCATAAACAGGTCCTTCAAACCTTCTTTTGTTCATTGAACCTCAACAACTAATTCTCTTGCATTTTGTTGCTTCGACTCAACTTCTTGTTCTTCTATCAGTCGATCTATTTTTCTTGCTATGAAATCCCTTAGTTCTTGATTTTTCTTTTCTGTAGCTTGTTCCTCTACTTTCCTTATGATATGATCCTTCTTGATCCAAGTCTTTCCTAACAAAAGTGGAAAAGGGGCGCTATTCTCAACAAACTTAATGACATCAAATTCCTCTTCAATCAATGTTCCATGGGTGATAACATGTACATTACTAACTCTTCCACATAGGGTTATCATCTTTCCTTTGAAAAATCCTATCTTTCCTAATGATGGTACCACAGTAGGCTTCCCCAAAATTTTCCAAGTGCTTTCTATGATAATATTCACTTGTGTTTCCTCATCCAAGACACAGTCTATGTCGAAGTCTCATATTCTTGTACTTATGCGTTGTTTTTCTTTCAAGATCTCTGGTAAACTGACATCTTTGTGATCATTCATTGCTTCTTTTAACTGTACTAATGTAGTCTAGAATTTCTCTGATTATTTCTCTTTATGGTTCTCTAATATACTCTTATTCTCTTTACTCATGTTCATTTGTTCAACTTTAGCAATCATCCTTGGGAAATCCTCAACCTCATGACCAATAATTTAAAAAAAAACAAAAATAGGACCTATACCAGGGCATTCCTTAGCAATATGTCTTGGTCTTATGCAATTATAACATAGGGTTAATCCTCTCTGCCTCTTATACTGCGCACTAGGATCACAGTGTTCGACCTACAATCTACAAAAATTCTTTCTAGGTTCCTGCATCCAATTATTAGTCCAAAAATTCTTTCTATGCATAGGAATAACATATCTTTCTTCATTTCTATTAGCCTTACTTAGATCAACTCTTTCTTCCTGCTACACCCTAGCTTTCAGACTAGGATAGAATCTGTTAAACATACTTAAATTCATGCTTTTGAAATAAACATTTCCACTTATCTTACTCTTATCAAAGTACAAAGCTTTACCTTTTTCAAGATCTTACCTCTTTTATTCAGATCGGGTTTCTTTCTTAGCACAGAGCTTCACAAGTCAAGTAGAATACGACGCACTACAACAACATATCTATCCACAAAAGTTCTTTTTTCTTTACTTTAGTTCCCAACAATCACAGTTTTAGGTCTCGACAACGAAACCATTTGTTGGCACAGGGGCAGACCTAGGGTTCAACGCTTCAACAGCACACCAACAAAAGACTAACTATCAACGCTTTCAGAAACACCTGCGAAGCATGTGAAGTATCACCTGAGGTAGAGGCAGGGGGGTTACAAGACTTGGGTGTCTGTAACCAAGCTAGGACACAAATCTATGATTATAACACTTTGTAGAGTACTTAAAAGATATCATGCATTATCTTATCAACTTTATTCACATCGCGGAACAAACCCTAATATTAGATCGGCACAGTAATAATGACAAAATACACATCGCACTTAGCATCATAGGTTATATCTAAAACATTTAACATAAATAAATCTCTAAGCATTCATAGGTCTATCTATCATACATAACTATTCATGCACTAAGTAGATTCACAACATAAACATCATAGCACAAAGAAAACCATCAACACATGATATATGTGGTTCACCCCGGAGTGGGGCTACATCCACCAACGTATTCTTCTTCTTTATTATGCTTCAATCTCTTACATTCATCTGCTCTTGTGCACCAAGCCACAGAGCCAAGCTTCGCACTAGATAGGTGATCTACGCACCAAGCATTAGATCCACCTTCTGAAAATCAGGTCAAGGCATAGAGCCAACTCCTCTATCAAGCACATATCCCTACATACATATTTTGTTGCACAAAGCAACTCAAAACTACTTTCCTCTTGCACTTATCCAATTACATCCCCCTCACTAAGCTACTTATACATTACAATATTTTCTTATTTATACTTTTACATTCACTTACAAAAAGGCCTAATCATGGGTAAACCCATGGGTTGACATCCCATAAACCCTAATACAAAAACCCTAATGAACCCTTTGTTGGGTCCACAAAACAAGTGATATCCCACGATCTCATCTCCGCCTGGGTGCTCCATCTTCAACTAGCCTGTCAAAGTCGAAAAAGTGGTAAAACCTGACCAATGTTTCCTCAAAACTTGGTTGAGGGCCAACAATGACATTGAGATAAAAGTGGTTAAAAGTGCTTTTAAGTCATTATGAGCTAAAAATAAAACATACGAGCTAAAATTAGATGTCAACAGTGAATTAGGGTTTTAGTAGTGAATAAGAGTTTCAACAGTGAATTAGGGTTTAGGAAAGCTATAAGAGAAGGTTCAGTGACCTGATTCATCATTATTCAAATTATGACTAGTCATTGAGGAGAGAGGTGCAACTCAGGAGAGATAGTCTAGTGGATTCCAGGAGGAAGACACCATTTGGTTGATTTCAGTGTTGAGAGACACACCCTAGTAACTAGGAAGATCACATAGGTCTTCCATCATTCTTCAGCAGTAGTTACACAGGGTCTAGCAGCAAGGGTGCACTTATCTAGGGTGAGGGTGCAACTTCTGAGGAGGTTCATTGGATCAACTTATCCCATCCAGGGAGAGTTCAGAGATTCCCATCCAACCCAATTAAGAGGAAGGAAAGGCACATCTTTTTCCTAGTTCCTCATCATATTCTAACGGAGGAATCATATGGGGTGCATTTTCCAGACTTGGAAGTGAGAAACTTTTGGAGGACACATTCGAGGTTCCCGAGCGAGTGTCATATCATATTCATGGAAACCCTTCTAACCCATTTCCTACTAGGTCAAGGTGATCATTTTTATATACTTCTCAGTCGATTCCGATGGCGAAATCACTATGGCATAGTTTTCCAGAGGAGGAGGGGCGCATTCCCCTACAAGGATCCATCCAGGGTCCAGACACACCAGCAGAGGGGTCGGTCAATCACCAGGACTGATAATTAGAGCAGGGTGCACCATTTGGGATAGTTTATAGGCCTTTCCAAGAGGCATAGCCACCAGGGAAAACTTTCCAGACCTTCAACAATTATTGTGGGAGCTGCCATAGTTCCTGCTCATCCTTTGACCCTGCAGTGCTCATTTACTACCAGGTATTATCATTTAGTTTGCTTATTGTATTCCAACTAAGATCCTTTTTTCTTTTGATCTAACCGAGTAATTCATTTTATTCAGCCACATTCGACATTTGTACTCCGCAAAGATATCATAATATCAAATTTACAGTCCTTTATCACATTTGTTATTTGTATGATCATTTATATGTTGTAAAAAATTAATCCTACACACACATTAACAGTGTTTCCTAGACTACCCAAGTCAGGAACATTACATAATGGTGTTTTGATAGTTGTTGTTGTATGCAAACTCTACCAGTGGAAAAAACTCTTCCCAACACTTTTGTTGGTCCATCACATACATACACAACAATATCTTCCAAGATTTCATTCATTCTTTTTGTTTGCCCATCTGTCCCTGGGTGATATGCGATACTAAAGTTAAGTTGGGTTCCCAAGGCCTTTTGGAAACTAGTCCAAAATTGTCATGTAAACATCAATCCTAAATCAGATATGATATTTTTAGGCACGCCATGAAATTTTACAATCTCGTTGATAAAAAATCTAGCTACGTCTGGTTCCTGATACATCGTATGCATAGGAGTACAATTTTCACCCTTCATCACATTGTCTACTACCACAAAAATCAAGTCATTCCTCCTTGTGTCAGTGACAATCCAACAATAATGTCCATCCAAATGACCTCCCATTTCGATTCCAGAATAACTTTGGGTTGTAGTAATCCTATCGGATGTCTATGTTCAACCTTCACATGCTAACATTATAAACATCTCATCACGTAGTTGACTATGTCCTCCTTCATTCCTTTCCAAAAGAATAAGGGTTTAAGGTATTCCCTCATCTTCATGACTCCTCGATGAGCCATGTACACTGCTCTATGAGCTTCATTTAATATCAAACTTCTCAAGTTGTTATTATGCAGTACGCAAATTCAATTATTATACCTCATTAATCTATTGTTTTCCATAGTAAATCCCTCAAATGTTGGTACCAACATGGTGTCTTGTCCAATATTTTCCTTAACCTATTTATATCAATCATCGTCACGTTGTATAGTTAGAATCTTTTCACGAATATTCTTCTAGAGAGGTATCACCAAAAATATGCGTGGTCTCCGACTCAAAGCATCTTCCACTCTGTTCACTATTCCTTTTATGTAGGTAATCTCAAAATCGTACTCACTAAGAAGTTATGACCAACGCCTTTGTTACGTGTTCAAGTCACTTTACGTAAAAAGGTGTTGCAACCCACAGTGGTCTATTTTCAATTCTAATTTATGTCTAATCAGGTAGTGCCTCCACACTCTTAGGGCATACACAATGTCCAACAACTCCAAATCATGTGTCGCATAGTTCTCCTAATGCTTTCCCAATTTACTTGAGATGTAAGCAATCACTCGAACGTTTTGCATCAAGACTCCGCCTAAGAATTTCTTGGATGTGTCTGTGCATACCAAGAATTCCTCGCCCATGTTAATTACTTTTAGTATAGACTTTGTTGTCAACAGCTCCTTGAGCCTTCGAAATGCTTCCACACATTTCTCGGTCCATACAAACTTCTTGTTTTTCTTGTGCAATTCCATAATTAGATTTTCTATCTTTGAAAAACCTTCAACGAACTATCGATAATATCCAACTAAACCCATGAAGCTACGTACTTCTGGTACATTCATCAGCATAGGAAATTCCATCATAGCCTCTACCTTCATTGCATCCACATCGATACCTTCATCGGAGATAACATGCCCTAAATACTGAATCCTAGATTGATAAAAAGAGCATTTCGACATTTTCCCGTATATTTTGTTCTCTCATCAACACTATAGTACCAAGTGCAAATGTTCATCATGTTCTTCTATCATCCAAGAATATATCAAAAGTTCATCAATGAATACTTGAAAAAACTTGTTGATGTATTCACGGAACACCCCATTCATCAAGCTCATGAATACCCTGGTGGCGTTTTTCAATCCAAATAGTAAAATGATAAACTCGTAATGTCCGAACCTCATCTTGAATGCAGTCTTAGGAATGTCTTCCTCTTTTATTTGTAAATGATGATATCCTGATCCCAAGTCGATCTTTGAAAACACCGTCACACATTTTATTTGGTCAAACAAATCATCTATTCTTGGAAACAGATACTGGTTCTTGATCGTTTCCTTGTTCAATTGACGATAGTCAATGTAGAGTCTCCACGACCCATCCTTCTTTCGTATGAAAATAACAGACACACCCCAAGGTGACACACTTGGATGTATAAGTCCTAGGTCCAACAACTCTTTCAGTTGAATTTTCAACTCCTCTAACTCAAGGGTCAACATCCGATAAGGTGTCCTTGCTATCAGTTCAGTTCCAGGTTTTAATTCGATTGTAAACTCCAACTCTCTTTGGGGCGGTAAGACTGGTAACTCTTCCGGAAAAACGTCAGCAAACTCTCGTACTATTGAAAGGTTTCATAATCCTTCCACCATGCCCTTGTCATTCAACACTAATATTGCATATAGCTTGCATCCTTTTCACATACTCTTCTGTAGTTTTAGGAAAGAGATGAACCTTAGGGAAACACCCTAGTTTCTTCCTACAATCACTCACCTCTATCCCTTGTCATCGGTCAAACTCAATCGTTTTGTCTTACAGTTGAGTATCACATCATGCGATTCCAACCATTCCATACCGATCATGATGTCATAAGATCCTAATATCTTGACGTACAGGTTGTCCTTTGATACAAAATCTCCCAGGTTGAGGCTACAGTCTGTAACCTTTCCTCCAACCTTCTTCTTGCCTCTTGAATCCATTTCCACGTAGCTAAAATCATCTTGTTCGACTTCCTTTAAATTAATTATTTTTATCATTACACCAGAAAAAAATCTCTCTCTACCACCAAGATCTATTAAAATACTAAAGGTATGCTCAGTGATGGTACCTGACGTCTCGAGCACAGTAGACTAGTGATCAGCCTAGAAGTTATTCACCATTGCATGAATATGGTGGGCCTTGCCCAAATATCCTGTTGTGGTGTGTTCGGTTGACCCGACTGCTCTGGCCCTCTCAATCAGACAGTCACGCTGGTAGTTTGGCTCTCCACATGTCCAACATCCGGTCTTCGATCTAGTACTCTTGGTCCCCGAAGTAGAATCTGATGGCCCACCAGCCTGGAACCCTCATTTGTTCTGTTGAATAGGATTGAACGACTATTGTTGCAGACGAAACTATTGTTGGTGTTGTGGTCCTCTGTAGGGATTCTGCTGCTAAGGCACCGCTCGTCGTGGTGTCGTGAACATGGATCCTCTCAGAGTGCCTCGATAACCTGATGGATGTCTAGTTGGTGTCTAATGATGTTGCACACCAAATGTTGTCTATCCCATCGATCTCACAGGATTCCTACTCTAGCCCCTACTAATCAACTCTTCCTCGGCTATGAGGGCCTTCTAGACAGCAACGTGCAATGTCTAAGGCATTAGGATCATGAATTTCACATGAATGTTGACGTTGAAGATGAACACAAACTTGTTGACCTTGAGCTTCTCGGTGTTCAGGTGTGGAGCATACCTAAGAAGCTCCATGAATCGGGCCTCATAATCGGGCACCGTACGACTTCCCTGTCGTAAGAAGTTGAACTCATTGAGCTGGTGATCAATGAATTCTTCAGACAAATACCAATCCCAGAACCTCTCCTCGAACAGTTCCCATGACATTTCTTCAACGACCATGTTCAGTTGTGGCAGGATCATCCTCCACCATAAAAGAGAACTCCCTTTCAGCTAAAATATTTCCATGCAGAGTTTCATGTTGGAGGTGTATTCGCGAAGTTCAAAGCACATTGGCATGTTCTCCAACCATGCCTCAGTGGTTGCGCCATCCGTGACACGCAACAACTCAGGAAACTTGACCTTCTCGAGTTCTCGATGAACACTACCAATATCGACTGGGGTGCATTGTGGACCCTCAGGGGGTATAGGTGCCCTAGCCTCATCTCTATCCAAACGGCTAAAAAAGGCCTCTAACATCCTCTGAAAGGACCTCATCAACCCAACCACATTGCCCACAACAATCTTCTCATGTCCAATGACTTGTTCTTCTCCTTAGGGGTTAGACCCCTCTGGCGTGGATGCTACTGGAGGCATCATGCCTCCTCCCCTAGCACCACATCGTCTACCTCTGTGGTGTCCTCTAACCATAATTACCTATAGGGACACAATTCAATTTAATTAGCGAAAAATTATTAATCAAGTGTTTAATACAATGAAAGGCATAATAATCCCAAGTCACGAGGTTGAACTTGCTCTGATACCATATGTAATGAACCCCCTCTGTTACGACTAGGAAAACAAAGCAATGAAGGAAAATTTTATTTTTTTTACATTACAAAATTGACATCAACAATATAAATAATAGCAACACAAATCAATGACATCATAATTAAAGGAACTACAAGCGTCTCATTGTCATAATCAAATAACGTCACAACTGATGCATCAACATATTTAGTAACAAAATATAATAAACAGATCATCATATTCGAATGAAAACATATAATCAAGGAGCATCAAGAATGGCGACGCAAGATCAACTCATCACGATCAACTAGAATCATCAATAATTTTAATCCCTTAACTCATCACATAAATATAGTCATCAACGAACACAGGGATAACATGAGATAACATAATGATAACACGAAGATCATAAATATAACATCAGCATGGCATAAATATACTACTTGCTCAACCTATCCTACAAGGTTAGGACCTCCATGACACATAAGAAATGCTCAAGTCAAGGTTCCAATTGATTTTAACCATTTAAGGTCTCAGGGCTGGCAAATGTTCCGAGGAACAAGGAGGTGTCTACATCCCACTAACACAATCAAGTCCAAACTAACTATGCTAAATCAACAACATCAATGATAATCAATGACACAATAGTGTTCAATTAACCATTCACACATCACAAAAAGTCCAAGGCGCAAGAGAATTTAATTCCTAAATCAACCATACAACGACATAAGTTAAGGCACAAAGTAATCAACTTTATTTATTTTCAAGGCACAAAAGCATACATTTATTCATTCAAGGTGTGAAAATTTACTACAAACATACATCATTATCATAGCCACAAATTCCACCATGAAGCATTCCAACATAAATCACAATTAAGTAGATAACAATCTCACCATCATCAATTTTCCAGATACAACATATTATTCAATCACGCTTAAAATATTTAGGATAAAGGAAGTGCATGGCAAGGGGGTATCACATACTGAATAATGAATCAAGCACATAATAAAATATAACTTGAGTAGCTTAACTATTCATTTTCATATTAAGGATATCTTCTAGGAATGTGTAAGGAGAAGCGGACGTACAATTTCATTAAGATCCCCCAAAGAATATCAATACAATATCAATTCCACTTTCTCATTTTGTATCCATTTAAAACAAAAATTAACAAAAATAATTTAAAATCATCTAGTAAGAAGTCAATAGCTTTCACATTCGGTCAAAGGGTTGGAAGAGGTAAGAGGTTCCTTAACCTAGTCCATGGGATCAAAATATGCTAAAAAATCAGAGTTCTCGGAATTGCTTGAAAATGGACATGTGTTAGGTCTCGTCCCCACAATCCCAACACAACTTGAACGGGTTCAAATGGACTTTGTATGTGAGATATATCGTGTTCTATTTGTTTGGCCAAAGAGTAAAAAAATGATGACTGTGGAGTCTGTACAGTCTCTACGGTCCGTACAGACCAAGTGTCATCTATTTGTATGACCGTACAGAGGGTGTGGCACCGTACTACTGACGTGGCACCATAGTGCCACATGGTAGGGTCATATTGACGATGTGGCACATTAACTGTATAGGTGATGACATGGTACGTTGACTGTGTAGGTGATGACTTGACACATTGACTGTGTAGGTGTTGTCATGGCAGGTGCTGACTGTGAAAGTGATGATGTGACAGGTGATGATGTGGAAGGTTTTGACTGTGCAGGGGGGTTTGTGGACCAACCCCGTGCTGATAAGTGTCAGTGTATGAGCGAATGGAAGGGGCCCACATGGCCTAGACAAGGGCTGCCACATGGCACTAGGTAATTGGTTGTAGTGAAAATTGTTTTTTGGTGGAGACACAAAGGGTCAAACCCATGACCTCTAGGAATGGTAGAGACTTGGCACAGATTGGGTTACCAACCCGCTTGCCGGTTAGTTCTTAACCCCATACTCGTTGGCTACTATAAGAATTTGTGTCATGGCTCGTCCAGGGGGAGGAAGGGGTCTAGGCTTAGCCCCTACCCCAGGTCACATCCTTACTACAAGACCATTCTCTAATATTAAGCGCACAAGGTCTAGACTAGCGCTAAGACTCGGCCTCATGGAGCCCATACGACGAGGACTTTTGCTTGGTAGGTTCTATCGCGCTAATGGTGCGACAAATTTATGCACACACCCAGGGTGCTACAAGAGCTGGGTTTTGGCGCGAGAAATGCCCATGAGCCTGGTTAATCATGCACAAGTGTGTTTTGGCAAACAAAGACAAGAAAGAATTTGGGAAAAATTCCAGGGAGTGGTTTCTTCTTAGTTTTTTGCCAAAACAGGTGTAAGAAAAGCCCAACTAGGGGTTTTTGGACATTTTGGAGCCAATGGAGCTACCTAGAAAGAATTTTGAACCTTTTAAAACACCTATTTTGACAGTTTGAGCATTAATGGAAAATATCCAAAGGAAAATGGACTCAGATGTATAGCCCAAGTGAGGGGAGACCTACTTCATCTAAATTGTTGTGTTAAAGGGTTTGTTTGTTGGTTGTTATGTTTTTTTAAGCATCTTAGAAATAAGTAAAAAATCATAAGAAAAAGAGTTTTATCTTGGTCCTATTACACAACACATATGATTCATACTTGCAAAATTTATACACACTTCTCTTCATTATCAGATCAAGATGTCCATTAAATTTAGCAACTATTGTTCCAGAAATCCTTTACAATATTCATCAATATCTAAATCCATACATATAAATTTAACTAATTACAAATGAAATTTAAAACATAAGTACCATAACTGACGAATGGATTGTTGATGTTCTTCGAAAGTTGGTGAATCCTCCTTGATCCTGCTTGCTAATCATTGAGACCTCACCGGTGCCTCCCAACCAATGCCAGGGGTACTCTTCTTCCCCCTTATCCCCTCGACCCACAAAGAGGTCACACACAAAAAATGAGAGAAAAATCTAGCTCCCAGCTTTCCTCGCAAGGTCAAGCTACCACTCTCTCTCAAGCTGGGTATCCCAACTCTCACAAGTAAAACCAGTCAAATAAATTCTAACAGCGTAACTTTACCAAAATCGAGTGTGCTCCATTTTTCCACTTCACCAATTGCTTTATAGGAATTTTTATTTATGACACATTCGTCTTGTACATTTAATTCATTTTTTAATTAATTAATTTAGAATTATTCCCCCCGTACACTTGTCACCCTCTCCAAAATTTTCACAAAAAAATTCCATTATTTAATTAAATTAAGTGTCAATTTCTCTCAGCCATCCTAAAAGCACTCATAAAATCAGTCCTAGTTGTCCATTTATTCCCTCTATTTCCTTTTTAATGACTGACTCCTTTCTAAAACTTAGTTGTGTTTAATTTAGGAAAGTTATTTATTTAGACTAGACTAGATACCTTTCTGTGCTTCCACATTATTTTTACATTTATTTCCTTTCTTATCTTAGTTTCCAATTTGACATTCTTTTGCACACAATTACATAATTAAATATTTACATACAAATTTTTACTCTTTCAATTCCTAACTTGATTTTTCTTCATCCCCCACCATTTATTAAATTTATAATTTAGTTTTAGTCTTTTAACCCACTTCAGGCTTAGGCTCAAGTTTTTTAAACTAGGCTTAGAATTTTTAAGGAGGTTTTATAATTAATAAAAATTACCCATTTAATAATTATTTTAAGTCTCACAATGTAAAAAAAACTATTGTTTTCTAGGCACCTAGGTTCATTGACTCACCTTTATTAAAAATTGTGGCGTGCCCTTCTAGACACAATCTGTGCTTCAAGGGTGCCACTTGCCTTTGTTCAAGTTTTATTTATGTGACGTGCTCTTCAATACGCACTACGTGCTCCAAGGGTGCCACTCAGCTTTGACTAGTTTTGGTAGTTGTTCAACCCTTGGCATCAATACTCCATCAGGTGAGCTTGTTAGAGACTAAGGGCCTCTCAGGATAAATGACCCTGCCTTATTGCACACCCCTTAGAATCTTCATGAGTGACTGTCTGTGTCTTCCCTCACGACATTGTGGATCTGTCAAAATAGGCAATCATTAACCTACTATTCGAGCCACAACAGGAGTGCTAGTAGGTTGTGGAAAGGATGCTACCACACCTCTACCTCAATATCTGGTTAATTTGCATGGCCCCTTTACTCTTATGTGAGTCTGATTAGAAAGAAATCATTAGCATGCATCCATCAATGAAACATTGTCAATGATCCATAAACATCATAACATACTCGATCATATGTCACATATGCATAAATAAAAATACCCAAACCGATACATTCCACTCCCTGACTCGATCTAGAGTCCAAGGAGGTCCATTGATGCTAATGGCATCCTTGATCTGTCAAGTGTCCTACACACTCAGGGGAAACTCGTCAATAGCATTTGTCAATACGAGATATCAAATAACATAACATCATAATCCATCAATATCATCACAAGAATTCATAAGCGAAAATACATCCATATAATGAAACCGGATCACTTGCATGCAAGTGTCCTCAAAAAATAAGTCAATAACATGTGCTCGCAAGAGCGGGATGTTACACTAAAACATCACACACACAAAGAATTTGTCATCTTTATAACACTAAGAGGGTTGACGATGAAAAACACTTTCTGTTGAAATGTCATGTATGTACACATTAAATCTCAATTTCAAAATATTTTCACATTAAATCTTAATTTCAAAATATTTACACATTAAATTAAATCTCAATTTAAATACCTTCCTTCCTAACATTTTAATTCATCAAAACTATAGTGATTTATCATCTTTAGTAGCCATCATCCTTATAATCCATTATAAATATTTATCCATGTTTTAATAAATAAAGATATATAAAATAAAACCAAATTGTTTAATTAAAAATTCAATATCAAATATTAATTTATATATTGATAAATTTGAAATATAAACAATTAATATTTAATTTCTTTTGTATTCCTCTTTGGACCATCTTGTTACCTTTAAGATCATTGGAGAGGAGTTCCACAATACTAAAACCAATATTTTTTGTTGTTTTGTTGACTTTAGAAAAGCTTTTGACATGGTTCCTAGGAAAAACCTTTGGAATAGGTTGGAAGAGATAAAAGTGCCTCTCTAGTTGAGGGCTTCTACAATAAGGATGTATGAGAACATTATTGCTAAGTTTAAAAACACCGAGGGCTGGTCAAAAGAGATTAACTGCAATATCAGAGTGAAACAAGGTTGTCCCTTGTCCCCTACCCTTTTTGGCATATAGAGTGACAAGTTAGAAGATTTCTAGGAAAAAGAAGGTTGTCTAGGCCCTACTCTCACTGTATAGTCATCAATATTATCCTTTATGATGATGATATCATTCTTTTGGCAAGGATTCCCCATGATCTTGAAAACCAACTAAGAATCCTCAAGGATTTTTACTCCAATATGGGTATGAGTGTTAATACTATAACACTAAGGTCGTGATTATTAAATCCAATATGATCCCTTATGATATGTTCATATATGACAACAACAACTTGGAGGAAGTGACTTCATACAAATATCTTGGAATTGATTTTCACCACAAGCTCAATTGGAATTATAGCATTGAGAAAAGGATTATTGGGGGATGGAAAGCTTATTATGGGCTTGAAAACAATTGTAAATCAATGCATCTTTGGAGTTGGGATAAGAAGAAACTCCTCTTTGAGACTCTTGTTACACTTGCTATTCTTTATGGATGTGAAGTCTAGGGCTATAGTATCTCTCGTGAATCCTGGAGAAAGATAGAGAAAATACGAAAGAATTTTATAACCTGTAATATCAAAATTAAAGGAAATACCCCCTATCCCATCCTCCTCTTGAAAACAAGCCTCTCCCCCATTTAGAGCATGGCTATGACTAGATACCTAATGTATAAGAACAAGTTAAACAACATGGAAGACAAGAGGCTTCCTAAAATTGCTTCAAAATCTAGTCATAATCACCATCGACTCAAGCGAAGATGGCATAAAGATGCCTAGTCTTGGCTATAAAGAGTTAGATGAAAAAAGAAAATTAAGGTATTATAAGGATGTAATCAACCCTAATATAGAAGATCAAAATTATCTATATGTTTTGTAAGCATTGTTAAGATAAGAACAAATTCTCATGAGCTCCATAATGAAACTAGGCATTGGTCAATTCCTAAAATGCCATGGGATGAAAGAGTGTGTCACCTTTGTGACACTAACAAGGTTGAAGATGAAAAACACTTTCTCTTAGATTGTCCATCCTATACCCATATTAGATCTCATTTTCAAAATATTTGTCACATTACCAACATTTCTAACCTCTTAGTTCAACAAAAGTATGGTGATCTTGGAAAGCTTCTCTTAATGCTTTTCGAGCACAGAAACAAAATTCTAAAAAATCACAAGTAATCCCTTAAAAAAGTAAGATAAACCAATTTAATCTTAATAGATGTTAATATTCATCATATTATATATATATATATATATATATATTATTTTTATCTTTTTAAATATTTAAGAATTAAAATTAATGTTACTATCCATTCTACACAAAAAACACAATCCATATTAAATTTTAAATTTTGTAAATATTAATGGTTTACTGTAATAAAAAACTAATATGCATTTTATTTTATAATTTAGGATTAAAGAATTGCCTCATCCCAATTTGTAGGGTACTTTGTTTCTCTTCTCAACAAACAAGCTTTGTCTCGATCTCAATATCACATTTTCAACTAATTCAACGCTCGGTGTATCTCACACTCCCAGAACCTGACGCAATTATTGATTCGAAAAAGGGGATGACCTAAGATAAAGGGTATTTGTTCTGGCCTGTTAGGAATTTGGGAGGAATTCGTTCTAAAAATGGTCAAACTTATAAACTGCAATCTTGTTCACATCGTTGTAATTTTAATGGTAAAATCATGTTTATAAAAAAAAATCATTTAAAGAATGTTAAAGTTGCCCGGTTTCAAAAAGATCACCAATAACGAAGTGATATGAGTGTTAATTATCAAACTCCAAAGGAGATCACTTACCAACCAGTAGATCACCTACCATGATTGTATATTGTATATTGTTAACCGGTTTTGAGCAATAATACTGATTGCAAACTTCATTATAATCCGTTGAAATAAATGTACGTGTGTTAACTTCCATTATGCAGTGTAAGTGTACGGTAGATCGGTATGTTGATACATCTTTATATTATTTAAACTGTGGGTGGCAAATAAATGTATATGTTACCATCATCCGATCGGTGATGGGTACAGAGGCAGATGGATTCTGTTCTATTTGTCTTCCGACAGACCAGGGCAATTGTCCAGACCGCGTTAAGTTGGTCTGATGGCTGCATATTATCGCCATACAGCTCGCTATATGCAAGCGTTAAAATAGCTGGCGTGGATATTCGCATGAACGTTAATTCAATTAATGTCGGGCATCGTTCGGCATATGTTGCTTTGATCTTAAATGAAAAGGGCCGACTATTATTTTGTATAAAATGACTAGTCTGAGTTCGTATTGTTGACCAAGGAGGTATATTCATCAATTTTTTTGGGTATTTCCATGAAGGTTAGAAGTTAGAACATACTGTCCGAAAGGTTCTCCAAAATTTATGACTCTGAAATTTGTATTTTTAAAGTTTGGAGTTAATTCAGAAAGCAAGTCATGGAAATAAAAAGATCTGTGAGTAAAATTACCACGAACATCTGAATTTTTGTCAACCGATCTGGGTCAAAACTCGCCCGAGTTTCACTAACCCTAACCCTATACGTCGTATTAGGTTAAGATTTTTTTAGATGACCTCGGAATAAGACCTAGGAATTAGGTTAGGAATTAGGTTAAGAATTAGGTTTATATATATATATATATATAACCAAAGCATAGTTCTTATTCTCTTATTTACTCCATTTCCTTATGTGATATTAAAGTGGGTTGAGGTATGGTTGACTTATGAACCCAAAAAGATCTCTTCTTCATGTGTATGTTTCAATGGTAGAATTGTGTGTATCCTTATTCTTGGCTTGAATATGACGAGGAAATTGTTTAGATTCCATAATATTTTCAGAATGTTTTAGGAAAATGTCATGTTTAATGTCTTTTTCTAATCCACCCATTTTTTTTCACTTATGTTATCAGCCATTGTGGCCAATATCTAAAATTTTGAATTATAGTCCTCAATATCACTTAAGTTCTCGATTCTTGTCAATTTACTGTCTTAGTATTTGTTCCCAAACTTTCCCATATTGTGCTTATAAGTCTCTTGTAAATAATTTCCAAGTAAAATTATAATAATGAGGATTCCTTTTAAGTACCCATTGATACAATTGATATGGTTTTATCTGAAAGTTCAAAGTTTCCATGTGAATCTGTTGCTTATCATCCATGTAATATTATGTAGTTCAAAATATTGCTCTATTTGGTTAACATAGGTAAATACATTTGTTCCATCAAACTTCTTTAATTCAATCTTTGGAAGGTTGACACCCTTAGGAACCCATCCATCATAAACTCCACTATTAGATTTAAATTTGCTTGAAAAATTATTATTATTGGAAGGTTGTTCAACATGAATATTACCTTTATTTTGATTAGTCTATTCAGTTACAGTGACAGTTTAGAAGGCCGTCCATCTAGGATTTGTATGATATTTGACATGGAATTTTATAATTCTTCCATTTTTACTATCCATATTCCTTTCCATTTCGTACCTATTTTCATCCATCTTATTTTCCATATGTGCACTATTTTCATTCTTATTTTTTTCCATATGTACACTATTTTCATTCATCTTCTTTTCTAAATGTCTCATCTAGTGAAAAATGTCTTATTTTTATTCTTCAGTAATGGTTGATCTATATAGTAGTTTAGTTGGTGCAAAAAATTATGGAGCACCCTTTGGAGCCATGTGAAAAACTACTCTTCTTTTTCCTCTTTATCACAAATTATGGTTACCTTTCAAGAGTAGGCTCACTAAAAAAGGTTATAGGGTCATGACAACAAGGGAGTGTCAGGTGCTATAGTTATATGATATATGTGCAAGGTCCAACAATAGTACTTGAACCAATATGTCAGGGAACTAACTGAGGAGGCTCAATTGTGCTCTTAGCTACACTACTTGGCTACTCATGTACTAGAGAGTGGTCTTTGTGAATGTTGTTCTCGATTTACTACAGAAACAACATGATCGAATAAATGATCTAAGACTCACTTCATGTATACCTATGGGACTTCCTATATACCGAAAGGTACATGGAAGTGAGATTCCATCTACAGGTACTATCTAATGTGGTAATACTCAAAGGGGTAGTAGGAGGTGTTACAAAAGTTTCCAAACATGTGAAACAATGTATTCCCAAACACATGAAACCATGTGTATTTCCTATGTCTGTTTTTTCACAACCATAGTCTTAACCATTGAACAACAAATCCTATTTTATTTAAAGATGTTGGAACATTTGAAAAAAGAATTAAAAATGAGCCTGCTAACCATAGAAAGAGCTCTAAAAATCACAAGAAAATAACTTGTGTAAAAACCCTAACTTCGACAAGAAATAATATATCATAAAATATAATGAATAAGAATATAAAAAAATTCCATATGTACCTTACTGTGTCAAATTAAGATTATGAAAATTTATGAGTATGAAAGTTCATTGAAAATAAATTACATGCCTTTTATTCCATGGACTATATATAAGAAATTATAGTGAACCGAAACCTAAAATTTTGATCACCTATACTATGACATTTCTCCTTAGTATCCACAAAATTTCACTATCTGAAACTTCCTAGAAATATTTTTATAGAGAAAATTCCAAGATGACTCATTTAAAACGGATTCCAAAATGAATAACAAACCCTATCTTCCATAGGATATATCTTTGAAAGTATAATCGAAACTAATTTTTTATGAGATGTACACCTCCAAATGTCACTAATTGAAAAGTCCCCAAAAATATAAGTTACAATGAAAATGCCAAGATGATTGGCTTGAAGAAGAAAAACCCTAAGATTGATGCTTTGATACCAAATTTTATGAACCAATTGCCTTAAAAATGATAACAATTCAATGGATATAGTCAACTTTGAAGGGGAAACCTCCTTTTATAGTATATTCTATTCAGAAGACAATATGAGATGCGTACACAAATTATTCTCCTTTATTATCAATAGGAGATACCATGAGCATGATGTAATCTACCACTAAGCCTACCTAATCCTAACTAATAAACTCATAATAAATGAATGTTAGGACCTTAACATAGGGCCTTAACATGAAATCATCTAGTTCCTATGTTTCATTTATTTCTATTATATCAATTTATGAATTGATTGCTTCATGGAAAATTATATGCTTCACATTTTCTTCGTAAAAACACTATTCAACTTGAACTTGAGAAACTAGAGAAAAATTAACAATACAATCTCTATTATTAGTTTTTGATAAAAAAAAATGATGCTATTTTCCTTTCCTAGAGGACTTGGACTTAATGTTAGAATTTCCCTTGAACTTGTTGAATAAGTTCTTGAAAGTGAAACCTAGGTGAAACTTTAGTTACTACTAGGATTTGTGGGAAAAGGAGAGATGTCATATTTTGATGATTCTAATTCCACAAATGTTGTTTCTTTTTTCTTTACATTTTCTTTCCATTGCCACTCCTCTCCTTCACCAAAAATTACAATGGATTGAATATCTCTTTTTTTGTTACTATATTATACAACTTATAACCCTTTATCTCCCCACTACAACCAACAAAAATACACTTTTCACTTTTATCATCAAGATTTTGCCACTTCTCCTTAGGAACACTAGAGTAAGCAATGAAAACAAACACCTTAAGGTAAGACACACTTGGTTTTCTTGAGTTCCAAGCCTGTTATTGTGTCATGCTCTTTACACTCTTCATAGGAAATCTAGTCAACAAGTAAATTGAAGTAGCTACAACCTTTGCCCAAAAAGAGTTTGTAAGGCCCTTGGATTTAATCATAATCCATGACATTTCATCTGTTGTTCTTCTTTTTCATTCCATTACCCCATTATGAAAATGGGTATAGCTTGGGGTAAATTTTCTCTTTATTCCGTTCTCTTTGCAAAAATATTGGAATTCATGGAAAACAAGATCTTCCCCTCTATTTATATGCAATACCTTAGAAAAAAAACATTAAACTTTTCTATAATAGCCTCAAACTCTTGAAAACACTAAAAGCTTATGATTTCCTCTTAAGAAAAAATACCCATGTTCTTCTATTAAAACCATCAATAAACGTAAAAAAATACTAAAATTTACAAATATGTGTTTTCATTAGGCCACATATATTTGAATGCAGTAGATCAACAAGTTCCTTAGCTCTCCCTAATCTGCCTACTAGAAAAAAGTCTTTGTGTTGTCTTCCACATTGCATCCTTTACTTCTTCTTTTTTTATCTTTTTTGCACCATCATCCACAACCCATTCACCATATGTTTCATATACAATATATAGAAACCTTGAAAAATTAAATGTTCAAACCTCATATGCCATAAGCAAGACTCATCATCCATGACAATTTTCGGAAATTAAAAAATTTCAACATTTTATTTTTCATCGTGGACATATTTACATATTTACAATAACTTTATTTCCATTGCCTCTATCATAAATAACACATTTTGTTTTATCCGAAAAGATAACTAGACATTTTTTTTTCAATTCACTAGGAAAAGCAAATTGCAGTTTCATGTGAGTATTAAAATTTAGAAATAAACTTCTTCTCACCTTACTTTGTCTTGATTGAGATGTTGCCTTTACCCCACTATTTTGTTTCCAAGCTTCACTTGGGACTACATTGATTCATCCAATTTGGAGAATATCTTGTGATTCTGTATCATATGGTTGCTACGACCAATTATAAGAATCAAAAGTTTTTTGGAGATTCAAGTGAAAGATATATAACCATGGAGTCTTCATTTTGTTTATTTCAAATATTTTATTTCTACACTCAGTGTCCATATTTTCTATGATAATGACATTGAATATGAGATTTATGAAATACTAATTACCTATATCGTAGTTGTTGTTGCTCATTCCTCTTCCTTAAACTCCATCATAGTTGTTTTTTCTCCTTCCTTTGCCTTATCCCCTTCGTGGACTTCTTCCTTTTCCTTGGCCTCTATTTAATGAATATTTTCCTTGAAAGGATGGTTTTGTTCTCTAGTTCTTTGTATCATCAATGCTTCAAAATGTTGGGGATGACTAAAATTTATGCTATCCTTGTTAGTGGTCATGGCTCTTTCAAGTTTGAGATTTTCATGTTTTAAAATTTGTTTAATTGTTTGAGATTTCAGTGCTCTAAAATTTGTTTAATTGGTAGGAGTGTAAATAGACCTCTTAAAAATATTTTGATGTATGGAAAATTTGTTTAATTGGTAGGAGTGTAAATAGGCCTCTTAAAAATATTTTGATGTATGGAAAATGGCTAGAACCATAACTCTTCCTTAACTACTTCTCTCATACCAACATAATTTACAATAGAATATAAAATAATAAACAACTAACAACACAACTAAATATTCACATACTATTATATTACAACAATATATAGATTCTAATGTCACCATTATGTAGTATTATTAGTCTATGATTATTTTATTGCATTCAACATAACTAACAACTCAACTAAATATTCCCATACTATTACAACAATATATAGATTCTAATGTAACCATTATATAGTATTGTTATTCTATGATTATTTTATTAATTGACATCACTGTTTTACTAATTTTTAACATAACTTCTTAAATATTAAATATTAATTAAAATCATTATTTACACTATTAAATATTATCTATTATACATGTCCCATACATTCCTATACTTACCTGATTACAACAATATATAAATTTTAATATCACTATTATTATAAATTGTATGCATATATATATATATATATATAATGCATAGATTTTAATGTCACTATTATCCATTAATATTAATTAACATTTTTTTATATAAATTAAATAAATTCCATTCATGATTACAACAATAGATTCTACTGAGGCATGCTAATTAATTTTACAATGGGTTTGGAGACGGAGCGGCTCTGATGCGAAACCCTAGCTCTCTCGCGGCATAGCCAGCTGCAGCACGCATCCAACACCAGGCAGAGCAATCAACCAGAGACGACCACGATCACTTGGTGGTCATTGATAAACCGATA
>JZKD02S1033404.1:143520-156080 GCA_000966675.3 Picea glauca | reverse complement strand
CCGCCGCAGATAAGAGATCAGCTCTTAGCCAAGGAGCAGGGTCTGAGAACGGAAATGGACACAGAAGCAGGAACATCCCAGCCCAAGCTGCCAAGGAGTTGGGAACCAGGTAAATGTATTCCACAACTGGAAAAACCTCCAAGATATCTCATTAGTTCAACCAGGGTTGGAGAGCATACACAATTCATGAAAGAACATGCCCTCATTGGAAAATTCCTGGGACTTTGGCCCACAGAGAGGGACCTTAACAAATGAATTAAGCATTGGTGGAATCCCAAAGGAGACTATGAGGTGCAACTCAGCTCCAAGGGTTTCTTCACCATTATTCTATACAATCTAGAGGACAAGGACAGGATCTTTGAAAATGGACCATACTTCTTCAACTCTGCAGGGCTGTTCCTACGCTTCTGGACGGAAAGATTCAGCCCGAATAAAGAAGATTTCACCATGGCCCCCGTATGGATACGTCTATACTCCCTCCCACAGGAATTTTGGTTGGAAGAGATCCTTATGGGTATAGGGAATACCCTAGGACAATACGTCAAAGCTTCGGAAGCTACGAAGTAGAGAAAATGCACCTCTTATGATAGGATCTGTGTATACATGAATATCTCCAAAGCACTCCCTGGAACAGTTACCCTTGAATACCAGGATGAGGACTGGAAACAAACCCTGGATTATGAGCACATCCCTTTTAGATGCAGGAGATGCCATGAGCACGGCCACCTATTTCGGGACTTCCCTCTCATCAAACAAGTTGCAAAGGCAAGTGAATCCACGCAAAAGGATGGCTTCACCACCATCACCTCAAGAAGGCGGAACCCCCCAAGAAAGCAAATCCCAGATACCAGTCAAAAAATTGCAACCAAAAACTCATATGAGATTTTGGACCAACTGCCAGAAGAAGAGGAAATCCAACACCCACACAAGGACCCTCAACAGAAGCCAACGAACAGCTCCAATATCCACCCCAATCCTGCAACAGGTGAAACCCACACAGAGGATAGAGGAGAAACGGATGGAGATACTCCAATGCTGATTGATGACTGAGACCTGGCAGGAATAGACCTGGAAAAGCTGGAGGAAGCGCTCAACCAAAAAGACCTACATACCCTCCTTGAAGAACAATTGTGCAAGGTCCATAAAGTCTTTCTAAACTCTTTAGCTGGATCCACGACATGCCTGGGCATAGCAACGGACCTGAGCTCTGGTTCGAAAAGAATCCCTCGAGAGAACAAAAGAAGAGGGCGGAAAACTGCGCACCAACTGATCAAGGAAGCCGACAACCTTATGATAAACTCGGGTCAGATCCAAAAGCTTTCTGAGGGATACCTCCACTTCGCCCCCCCTTCTTAATGATGAAGGTCATCACCTGGAACATCAAAGGACTGAACGGTAGATCCAAGCAAAGGATTCTACGAGACTGCATCATAGCAGAAAAACCAGACATTCTGATGCTACAGGAAACCAAATGCCGAGGAGCAGAAGCCGAAGCTATCTTTCAGCATATATGGAGAGCATGTAACTCCTTAACAATAGATTCAATAGGGGCCTCAGGTGGCCTGGCCATCCTATGGGACCCACATAGCATCACAATCAACAAGCCCTTCACAACAATAAGCACAATAACTGCCCATTTCGAGGTCATTGGATCGAATCAGGAAGGAGCCATCACCAACGTCTATGGGCCTCACAACCATCAGGACAAAGACATTTTTATGCAGCGGCTGGAACTGATCAAAACCCTAGCTACTACACCAAATTGGATCCTAGGCGGCGACTTCAACATGATATTGACACTGGAGGAGAAAACAGGAGGCACCAAGAAACTCGAACAAGATAGTGGTAAGTTCAGAAATCTTATTGACAATCTAAATTTGGTAGATATCGAAAATAGCAACGGCACCTTTACTTGGTCCAATCGTAGATCGGGCAATCAGCATGTTGCCTGTCGGTTGGATTGTTTCTTAGTCACCGAAGAGATATTGGAATCAGGCTCCTGTTTGGAAAGCCTCATTCTACCAAAAGCAGGCTCAGATCACTGGCCTATTGCTCTGCAGTTAAATCTGGGAGACCCAGCCAGATACAAGCCTTTTCACTTTGAGAAATTCTGGTTGCAGCACCTGGACTTTCAGCGACTTGCTAAATCCTGGTGGGCACAAGCAGAAATAGATCATGGATCCAATATGTATAAATTCCAACAACGCCTCAAAAACTTCAAACAAAAGCTGAAACAATGGAACAAAAATTGTTTTGGCGATATACTCCACAACATCAGGACATTAGAAATCCGATTGGGGGAGATCCAAAAAACATTCATCTCTGGCCTCAGAACTACAGAACTAATGGAGGAAGAGGCAGAACTACAGGAACAACTTGAAGAAAGAAGAAAGGAAGAGGAAATCTTATGGAAGCAGAAATCTAGGGTGCAATGGCTCAAGGAAGGGGAGAGGAACACAAAAAAAATTCACGGAGCCATGATACATAGAAGACATGTTAACAAGATCACCCACCTGGAAGATAGTCAAGGCAACATCATCTGGGAACATACCAAAATCGAGGAAGAGGTTCTCAGATACTATTAGGACCTGCTAATAGAACCGAATGTCGACAGAACGGAAGCCATTCAGCGGGTCACTGAGCACATACCGTCGTTGGTCACTCCAGAGCAAAATGCAGCGCTAACACGACCCATCACCCAAGAAGAAGTAAACCAAGCAGTTAAATCCATGCCTCCAAGAAAAGACCCCGGACCGGACGGATTCACCACAGACTTCTTCCACTACTGTTGGGACCTGATCAAACACGAGGTATGGGAGGTGGTAGAGGAATCAAGAGTTTCAGGACTGGTATTACCAGCTCTAAATGCCACCTTTCTCACCCTCATCCCGAAGGAAGAAAGAGTCACAAACCCCAAGCAGTTCAGACCCATAGCCCTATGCAATGTCATCTACAAAATCATTACGAAGGTCATAGCCAATCGTCTAAAACCCATTTTGCCATTTGTCATCTCAAAGGAGCAAGCTGGGTATGTAGAAGGGAGACAAATCATGGACAGCGTTGTCTTGGAGCACGAGATCATCCACTCCCTCAAATCCACTCGAACTCCAGGTATGCTAATCAAACTTGATCTTTCCAAAGCCTTTGACCGAGCCAACTGGAAGTACCTTAGAGCTGTCCTAGATTCTTTTGGATTCGATCAGGGCTGGATAAATTGGATCTTAAACCTTACCTCCTCATCTTTCTTCTCCATTCTGGTTAATGGAGTTCCCTCCCAACCGTTTTCACCGTCAAGAGGAATACGACAGGGGGACCCCCTCTCTCCCTTCTTGTTTGTACTCATGGCAGAGGGCCTGGGACGTCACATCAAGGCAGCAGTTTTGGAAGGATCCCTCAAAGGCCTTCCCTTGCACAACATTCAGCCAGCACCCTCTCATAGCCAATTTGTAGATGACACACTCCTAATGAACTCTCCCACGACCAGGGAAGCCATCAAAATCAATTCCATCTTGTCAGACTTCTCTGAAGCCTCAGGCATGGTGCTAAATTTGGACAAGTCCAAGCTCTTCTTCTTTAACACCCCGTCCTGCATCCAGATCCACATTTCCAGACTTCTGGGGATACCTAGGAGCTCCCTTCCGTCCAATTATCTCGGGGTCCCCCTCGCAGGAACGACTATTCTCTCCATCTCTTGGGACAACCTCCTCCTCTCTATCTCGAACAGGTTAAGCAATTGGACCTTTAAACCTCTCAATATCGCCTCCAGATTGGTCCTTATCAGGTCAGTACTGCAAGCGCTACCCACCTACTTGTTCAAAGCTTTGGCCGCACCCAAAAAAGTCATTAAAGCCATCCGAAACCTTCAGCGAAACTTTCTCTGGAGTGGTCATCAACCCAACAAAAAATGGGCGCTAGTGAGCTGGGAAACACTTTGCAAGCCAAAAAATCAAGGAGCACTGGGACTCAGAGATCCAGGGAAGCTCAATCAGGTAATGGGGGCTAAAATCTGGTGGAGATGGCTCAAAAATCCAACAGCAGCCTGGGCACAACTATGGAAACGAAAATACGCCCCATTCACACCGGAGGACCAGCTAATCCGACACAACAATCAAATACAGGGCTCTCATATTTGGAATACAGCTTGGCAAAATCGCACGTTGGTACAGGAGCATGCCTTTTGGGAAATCAGAGATGGAGGAAGCGCCCTGTTCTGGCAAGATTCATGGCAGCAACTCAAACCACTGGACGCAATGGAGGAACTATCGGACCTCAAACAAGGTCTCCACAGGAACACTGCCCTAAAAGTCAGGAACCTATGGAAACCTCCAACACAGCAACAGAAATGGCGACAATGGAAGCTCTCACATCAAGAGCTCGAGATCTCGAAAAATCTCAATCTGCAGGGCTGGCAAACTCAAGCTAAGCGCAGGAAAATTCTCGTAAGAGAGGGACCAGACATTCTAAGATGGGGTTACTCAACAGCTGGAATCTTCAACATAAAGGAAGCCTATCTACTACAGGGTCAACATCAAGAACAAAGAAAAGAACACATCTGGAGTAAAGTCTAGAATCCGGCTCTCTGGCCCAAAGTCTCCACCTTTTTGTGGCTCGTGATGCATAACAGAGCCCTAACGTGGGACAACCTAAGGAAAAGGGGCTTCATTGGACCATCCATTTGCGCCTTATGCTACCAACAGGAGGAAACCAAAGAGCACCTCTTTAATGGGTGCCACTACAGTCAACAGATTTCGGACCAAGGAGTGCAAGCCATGCGCAGATCCAATCAAGACCGCAGCAACATTAATGACACAATCGAGAACTGGGATCATAACAATTACAACAATCCCATACTGAATCTAATTTGGCAACTTCTGTCGGGATTCATCCTCTGGCAAATTTGGAAGGAAAGAAATAAAATAATTTTTTGCTCCCAACCCACCACGCCAGAAACTACCTAGGAGACAATCAGATCCCTCATTAAAGAAACAATCAGAAGCAAATCTTGGACAGAAGAAGATCTGCAATGCATCCCAGAGGAGCGATGCATCCTGCAAAACTGGCAGCCTATCTTCAACAAACAACTGGGGGAAAAACCTCCTCAGAATCCATTGACTAGCCCAACCAGCTAGACTCCCCCCCCAGAGGGCTTCATCAAAGTTAACTTTGATGGAGCATCCAAAGGCAATCTAGGTACAGCAGGATATGGGGTCGTGCTCAGAGACTCCACCGGAGAAATTCTCGGGCTGGAAGCAGGATTTCTAGGAGACACAACCAATAATGTAGCCGAGCTAACAGGATTACTACGAGGCCTCCAATCAGCTATGGATAAAGGACATCATCAAATAATCCTAGAAGGGGACTCGCAAGTCATTATAAGTCTAACAACCAAGATAATACATGGAGTTCACCTTGACAAAGTCTCGCCAAGATGGCGACTTTATGGCCTGCTTGAAGACTTTAGCCACCTCCTTCAACCCCAGCTCAGCATCATTACCTCTCATGTGAGAAGGGAAGCAAATAAAGTGGCGGACTGTCTAGCAAATGTGGCAGTGGAGAGGGAGATGGAACACTTCTGTTGGAAGGCCCAAATACCATCAGATCCAGAGATCTTCACTCGATGCCACACACTGGCCACAGAAGACCTCAAAGCCCCGGATGGGGTGACACGTAGGGATAGGGAGCCACGCGAGAGCGAGCCGGGACGCCCCATTAATACATCAACCGGCCAACGTCCCCTCACAATTTAATCCTGCCATGGAACCGCGCGATAGCATTAACCCGACGAGGCCTCTCGCTCGCGGGAGATGTACCAGACATGCTAGCGTCATTCAATCAACCATTATAGCCATGGAGGCTCGGTTCGCGTTCATTTTCATTGCCTGGATTGTTGGAGGAGAGAACCAACCGCTTTGGGCAGCTCTCGCTCCAGCAGAACTGCAAAATCGTCGTCGCTTCTCTGAGAATTTGCAAGCGCAGGTGACACATCTAGGAATTCTTTTCGTGGCAGGAAGCAGAGCGATCTCTTGAGGGAACAATTGGGCACCCCACCAGACCTCCACTATGCCAAGATTGCGAGGGAAACCACGGAGGGGAGCGGCATGGTACTCTGCAGAATCTAGGAGGAAGCGAAAACAAAAATTTGAAGCAGCTCTCGCCATAGCCACCAGACGAAGGAAAGCGAGGCCACGACTGCCACCCATGGCGTACGTGGTTGAAGAGACTCCCGAAGGAGGCGTACTAGAAAGCATATCGGATCACCTGCTGGTCACCGTGCCCGAGAACTGGAACCTGCCCTCAGACTTTGGTCAGGGTAGACGACCCTCGTCTGCTGGCGATATGGCAGCCCCCAAAGCCGACTGCACCGAAGTGCCATACTCTACCTGCTATATAGAAGAGGAGTTACCCTCTGACTCATTCAAGGAGTCGACGAGGGACAAGACACCAGGGTGCGACAAGGATTCAGGTGAAAGTAACAGCCAGGAGCAGCCGCGCTCAACCAATTGGGAATGCCTCAGCCTCATCTTTGAGATCAGAAGCTTGCTGGACGACCAGACCTTCCGGTTGACAAGGATTGAACAGCGACTGGATATGTACTTCGCGGCCCACTCCAGGACCCATCCGAGGCGCCAATGTCCAACTTGTGCGCATGCATATGCATTTCCAGCCGGATGGAAGCAGACAGAGGACCAGCACAAGTGCGCAGGCTAGCAGGTCAATGGAAGTTCAGAATTGGTTTTTGTTTTACTACCTTGTTATCAGTTAGGCTTTGAGCCATCTAGTTTACAGTTTTCTTAGCTATAAATTATGATACTTAGATGCATCTCCAAGACTGCAAGTCCTGGTTTCCTTTGGACAGGACGCTGCATGGAAAACTTAGTTATTTTTGTGACCAGGATGACATCTGGCAGGGGATGTCCAGCTGTCCCGGTTTCCTACTTAGGCGGGACAACTGGCATCCCAAACAGCTTTTTTGTATTTTGATTAAAGCAATATAACAGGTCCCACCCCTTTTATTTACAAAAAAAAAACAATAAATTCTACTGTCATTATTATACATCATTGTTAATTAGTCCTCTGCACTTAAATGGCATGAATTTATATGGTTAATCAGTCCTGTATTAAAAAAAATAAAACCTTTTACAAATTCATTATTTATGTTCTTGATAATTGCAAAATAACTTTATGCTGTGTCACTTCCCAGTTACATTTTCATATTGACTTTACAGTACTCTCTCACAATTACTGCTTCTGCAGAAGAGACCACTAAGCTGCCAGCCATGGAACTCAATTCATTGTAGGCCCCTTCATGGTTTTTGGGGACAGAAACGAAATATTAAGAAAACGAAATCTTTAATCGCTTGTAAAACAAAACTTCCTTGAACTATAACTGCATGTTCAAGATTCTTTGGGTTTTGAATGATCCAGCAAACATTATTATTTAAAGATTAATTTAATAATAATAAATATCAGACATTACTATTTAATAAAGATTTATTCAGTGGGCTTGGTGATAGGTAAACATTTAGTAAAAGTCTAGGTACTCTGTTTGAAAGGAATTTACGTGCAAACTTCCATTATGTGTTGCAAGCGTGTGGCAAATCTTTAGATTTTTATTTATTTAAATTGTCGGTGGAAAGTAAATATATAAACATATGGCAGACATTTCATGTCCATGCAATTGTACAGATAGTTTTGTATAAAGAATATCTCAATTACTTACTATGAATAAAAGTTGAGTTTTTATTAATTTTATGTTTACATATATTTAAGTTATCAAATTTACTAGAAATGCATTAACAATTACTAATAAGATAAAACATTTTTGAAAAGTCTTTTTAAATATATAATATTTCATTAAAAATATATAAATTTCGTAGTGTCAAAAAGTTTTGAAAGTGTTCATCATAAAAGTGATATAAATTTGGATGAAATGATTTTTTTTTGCTTTCTAAATTGTTTTATAATGACTATAATAACTTGTATATTGACAACAAACAGTAATTTAATTACAAATAAACATTTAAGAATAAGTAGTTTTGTGAATTAAATGAGATCTTCTTACTTGTAGTAGTGTTTGTGTTAAATGGCTGAGTTTTAAATGTTGTTTGAAACTCAAATCTTTAAAAAAATATATGAAAATAATAAATTGATTTTTACCCAATTGAGACTCATAAATTTTGGTGAACGTTTAGGATAATCCTTATACTAATACGATTACGATGGTCTATGCTTCATGGAAATAGGTAAAAAATTTATGACACTGGCTTCTTGGTCAACAATACAATAGCATTCAGACAAGATCAAAGCTTCCGATGCCAGAGGCTGCCGGCATTAAATAAATTGATGTCCTTCTGTCGTTTGCATTTAACAAGCTGTATGCCGATAATATTCAACCATCACACCAACTCTGTACAATTGCAATGATCTGTAGGAAGACAGATTGAACAGAATCCATCTGTCTCTGTACTCACCATCGGTCGGATGACGGTAACATATCCATCTATTTGCCACCGACTGTTGAAATAATCTAAAGATGTATCAACATACAGATCAGCCATACACTTACACAAGCACAATGGATGTTCACACGTACTCTTTAGCTTGCCATCTCAATTTTCAGAATCAATAATTGTGCAGTAATTGTGTCAGGTTCTGGGAGTGTGAGAAACAACATCAAAATTGACTTTATTAAAAAAAAAAAATAGAACATTCACCCAACATCATGGTCAGGGTCAGTTTTGATGTTGTTTCATTTTTAACTAAATTTTTTGTTTAGGAAGTTTCAACCTTGATTTTCAATATGTTTCAAATTTCATTGAAATCTGTTTTTTTTCATTGAAATCTGTTTCGTTTTCAATTTTTTTACTTTCAAATGTGTTTGTTATGAAAAAACAGAAGTTATAGTTATGGGGAGTTATGAGGTCTTACTTTTCTATAGTGGTGGTTAATATTTTTATGGAATATTTTGAGACTTTAGTCTTAAACAACTTTCATCTTAATTTTAAGTGTTGGTTTAGATTTAATATTATTTATGGCCATATCTAATTCACTATGAAAATACACTTAATGATGATTCCCTCACCCCCAAGTTTATAGGAAAAAGATTCACACTCATAGATAGCTTCATGCCGATTATCATCATCATCTAGCTCAAAAATATATGGTGCTAAAAACTCTAGTGTCATCCTAAACTAGACTCCTCAATTCCTATAGAAAGAAAAATCTCACCTAATCAAGGCCCTCATGTCTAGTGGACACCATCAACAAAGCTTTCCAATGTGGGTGTGATCCTAAATCGAAAAGTTCTTCAATCTCTTCCCCACCCCTAGGTCTCATGTATCCAAAATTTTACTTAAAAGGAATATCAAAACCCTATTCAAACCTTGTAAAACCCTTAAACATTTATTCTAAATTACAAAGACAAACCTATTTGATGATTGTCCATGAGTCTGCGAAATTCCTTGTTTTGACAAAACCAAAATTTTATCCTCAACATATTTTTACTCCTCTTGTATCATTTGAAAACCATTGGAAATTGAAAAACATGCTCAACCCACCTTTTGTCAATGTTTTCAACCTTATCAATTGGTCTTTTCCTCCCTCTAGACTTGTGTTAACTATGTAATCTATTCAAGTCTACTATCTTATTCACCTCTTTCTCCAATCTCTTAATCCCCTTTTCCTTTAACAATTCCTTTTTATCTAGAATAAATTTTATTTATTTATTTAACATCTTGTTCTAATATCTTTTTTCTACATCATATTTGAATTTTTAACATCTTTTCTTATAACTCATTTTTATATGGTTTTGACAATTTTATTACTATCTCTTTTCTACATCATATTTCAATTTTTAACATCTTTTCTTACCACTCATTTTTATCATAATGGTTTTGACAATTTTATTAATTTTTATTGTATTATTTCTCCTTAATAAATTTCATCTCATTTTTAATATCAAAGTTTTTATATCACATTTTTATTATCATATTTCAATATCTTATTTTTAATATCATTTTAATCATAACTGTTTTTATTTATTTTATTAAGTTCTCCTAGTATTATTTTTAGTTTTTAACATTTCAAAACCTTCTACACAACATTTCTCCATAAAACTAATACATAATGACTAACCGTCATTTTTTTGTAAGATAAATTACATTAAATTTACAAATATAAATATAAATATAAAATTTAATTTATAAATATATATTTTTTATAATTCTAAATTGTAAAATTTTTATAAATCTCATATAATTGTAATTAAAAATATTTTTATTTTATTTTATTTTTCTAACTACAACTACATTTTGAACATTAACAAAATGTATAAGCTTGAGATTTTTGAAAAACACTATGTAAAATGTCTTGAACACGATTTTCTTAAAAAATGCATCCAATCTTGTGCCTTGATTGTTTCTACCTTCATGAAAAATAACAGATGACATTGACTCCTCTATCAATAATATGAACCAGAACCATATTTAGGTTTTCTCTGTGATGAATTCTTCTAATTGACAAATAAAAAATATTAACATCAACATTTTGGTGCATTTTTACAATAGAAAAAACAAACTTGAATAGTCATCTAACTAACTTTATTTTAAAGGTGAAACTCACCCTTGTCGTGAACTAAATTTCCAACTGAATTTCCTTTCAAAATACAGAAAATGTTGAAAGTGAAACTCACCCTAGTCCCAATCAAAATATTGTTAATCTACTTCAACTGAATTTCCTTCCAAGATACCAAAGATATGGAAAGTGAAACTAGCCCTCATCCCAAATAATTGAAGATGAAACTCACTCTCATCCCAAGCAAAATCTTGTTAATCTAGTTCAAAGAGGAGTTATGGTTTACAAAGTACAATAAAAATATTTCTAATTATTACTATTATTATATGATATTTTATAAAATTTATAGAAAATCACATTTACATTGGTAAGATAAAAATTACATTTACACTTTTAAATTTCTAAATTTGATGTAATCTATATTTAAAAAGTTTCAATAAATAATATAATTTTTTTAATTTATCCAATTACTAATATTATTTTATATATAGTTGTGAAGTTATTGTTTTTATTTATTCAAATACTAATATTATCTTATATATAGTTGTGAAATTATTGTTTTTATTTATTCAATTGCTAATTTATTATTTCATATAGTTGAGAAGTTGTATATTTCTAAATAATTGTGGAGAAAGATAGAGTAAATAAAAAATCATTTTATAATTTATGATCTTAAAATTAAAGACAAAGGAAAAGACAAAGGAAGAGACTACTCTCCAAAATAAAGATAATATTAAAAATACTATTACACAAGGAGAAATTGTGGTGCTATAAATAATTAAAAGATAAAGAAAAATTAAAATTCTATAAGGAGGTGTTCAACCTTAATTTAGAAGATCTAAATTATCTCTTTATAAAACAAACTCTCATTGACTCCATAGTGAAATGAAATATGGACAATTGCTAAAACATCACACACACAAAGAATTGGTCATCTTTATAACACTAAGAAGGTTGAAGATGAAAAACACTTTTTGTTGTAATGTCATGTATGTACAACCACATTAAATCTCAATTTCAAAATATTTGCAAATTAAATCTTAATTTCAAAATATTTGCACATTAAATTAAATCTCAAATTAAATATCCATCTTCCTAACCTTTTAATTCATCAAAACTATGGTGATTTATCATCTTTAGTAACCATCATCCTTATAGTCCACTATAAATGTTTATCCACATTTTAATAAATAAAGATATATAAAATAAAACTAAGTTATTTAATTAAAAATTTAATATCAAATATTAATTTATATATTGATAAGTTTGAAATATAAACAATTCATATTTAATTTCTCATATATATATATATATATATATATATATATATATATATATATATAGATTGATAAATTTGAAATATAAATAATTTATATTTAATTTATTTTATGATGAAGATGATGATTAACGTTCACTAAGATCGAATTGGTCTATCCGATCTTAAGAGGGTAAGTGATTACTTGTGATTCTTTAGAATTTTGTTTATGTGCTCTAAAAGCATTAAGAGAAGATTTCCAAGATCACCATACTTTTGTTAAGTTAAGAGGTTAGGAAGGTTGGTAGTGTGATAAATATTTTGAAAATGAGATCTAATATGGGTATAGGATGGACAATATAAGAGAAAAGAAAGTGCTTTTCATTTTCAACATTCTTAGTGTCACAAAGGTGATACACTCTTTCATCCTAGGGTGTTTTAGGAATTGATCAATGCCCTGTTTTACTATGAAGCTCGTGAGAATTTGTTTTTATATTAGCAATGCTTATTTTTTTCTTTACACTTGGTAAAACAGATAAATAATTTTAATCTTCTAATTTTAATATATATATATATATATTTCTTATTGAATATATATATGTATGACTTTAAATTAGTGTTAATGTCCATTCTATACAAAAGTCACTGTGCATATTAAATTGTGTACCTATTGAATTTAAAATTTTTAAATATTAATTGTTTATTGTAATAAAGAAGTAATATGTATATTAAT
>JZKD02S1033404.1:120678-134532 GCA_000966675.3 Picea glauca | reverse complement strand
CAATAATAAAAAAAAAAGTCATTTAAACAATGTTGAAATTGCCTGGTTCCAAAAAGATCACCAAAAACGAAGTGATACGAGTGTCAATTATCAAACGCCAAAGGAGATCAGTTACCAGAAAGCCGATCATGTACCATGTGGTTGGGTTTTGAGCAGTAATGTTGAATAGGAGTGGGTTAATTTGGGAGCAATTTTTTTTTTTGAGTTTTTTTGGAGTTTTTTTAAAAAAAATTGGTCAATTTAAAACTCTGATTAATTTGATCGATTTTTTGAGTATCTGGATTGGTTTAAAATGGAGCAAAACTCCTGGGATAATATTCTAAAATACATAAAACTATAATCCATATAAAACTTAAACTACCCTGCAATTCTAACCAGATTCAAGCCTATATTTTTGCCTAAAAAACAGAACTGGGGAAAGAAGATTGCTCCCCAGTTAACCTACTCCATGCTGAATAAAGCAAACTTGATTAATCTGTTAAAAGGAATGCACTTGTGAACTTCCATTATGCAATGTAAGTGTACGGAAGATCTGTAGGTTGATACATCTTTTGATTATTTAAACTGTGGGTGGCAAAACCAGGCAAATAAATATATATGTTACCATCATCCGACCGATGATGGGTACAGAGACAGATGGATTCTGTTCTGCTTGCTTCCGACAGACCAATGCAATTGTACAGACCGCGTTAAGTTGGTCTGATGGATGAATGTTATCACCATACAGCTTGCTATATTCTAGCGTTAAAATAGCTGGCGTGGATATTACCAAGGACATTAATTTAATTAATGTCGGGCATCCTTCGGCATCTGTTGCTTTGATCTTAAATGAGAAGGGCCGACTATTATTTTGTATGAAATGACAAGTCTAAGTGCGTATAGTTGACCAAGGAAGTAGTTTCATCAAAATTTTTTTGCGTATTTCCATGAAGGTTCTTCAAAATTTACGACTCGGAATTTCGTAAAGATCAATAATTTTTTTTTTTTTTACCAAAGTTTGAAGTTGATTTAGAAAGCAAGTTGTGGAAATAAAAAAATCTGTCCGTAAACTTACCACGAGCAACCGATCTGGGTCAAAGAGCGGCCGAGTTTCACTAAACCATAACCCTATATTGAAATTACCACGAACAACCGATCTGGGTCAAAGAGCGGCCGAGTTTCACTAAACCCTAACCCTATATTGGATGCCTTATGCCTAAGTATGTTTAACCATGTACGTAGGAATTAGGTTAACATTTTTTTTAGATTACCTCGGTATAACAAATAAGATTTTCTTAGATTACCTTGCTAACGGTCATGGCGTTTGTAGAACCCAATGTTAATTTATGCGATTAAAGTCTTAAAAAGATTATGATACATTTTTGACATTAATAATTGAGAATGGCGGTTAATCCAAAAAATATTTTGAAAATCAACGACGGTATTCGTGTTCGAAGCTAACGTAGTTTATTTGGTAAAAATAGTGCCAAATGTAATTATAAATCTAGAGTAAAAGCTTTAAGGTTAATTTAGGAGGTCAAATGCTTTCTCTTTTACATAGGGTCTTTTACATAGGGTTTTATGGGTTATGTGAAGGGGATTTTATATTTTTAAGGTTAATTTAGGAGGTCAAATGTTTTCTCTTTTACATTGGGTTTTTTATGGGTTATCTATAGGGTGTATAGGGTGTTTGATGTTCCTACAAGTTTCACACTCCTTCATACTCTTTTACCGACTGTCTTTACTGAATCAATTGTTAATGGATATGTTATTGTTGAATTTAGATTGTCTATATATTTTTTTAAGTGCAGTAATTTTGTATCAAATTTTCAAATTGAATTTGGATTGTTTGTATAATAACTTTCTATGTTAGTGAGAAATCCTTAACTAGAACTTGAATGGAAACAATTTTACTAGTATATGTTATCTAGACTTATATAAGAGTTTTTACAGCAACTTAGATCCCTCTTAAACTTAGATCTATCATAGAATTTTTTGATGGTATTTTTTTTAATCTTTTAATATGAGGGAATTAATAGAAGTAGATATTGGCTCCTCTTCATTGGAGGCATGGAATGATGATCTTACTTGGATTTGTCTTTGCACTTGATTGGGGGTTTGGAAAATGATAATCCTTAATCATATTTTTTTGGAAATGTAGTTGGGAAATGTTTTCCATGTGAAAATTGGTTGGAGTGTTTCAACATGGAGTAAAGAGACAAATGCATAATAGATGGTATGCAAATTGTGAGATAACACACATCTCAATCATAGAACAAACCTTAATTGTCTATGGTAGCTATATTTCATTATTCTTACTTAATACTATATTTATTAGTTCATATACATTAGTTCTATGCACTAGAATAGAGCACCTAAGATCAAATAAATATGTCTAATTAATATAGCTAGTGCAAAAAACCCTTAGGATTAGACATAAACACACATAAGTCTAGATACACGAAATTATATAAAAGTCAATGTTATAGTCCAAACATTAATCATTGAGAACTAATTGGTATGTTTGGAAGGAATATCAATTATCACTCCATGGTGTGAAAAGACCATGAAAAGGATAAGTTTAGTGGTTCTACACCATGGTTTCATGTCTATCACAATCAAGATATATATAATTTTATTTTTTTAGTTAGTTGTTTCTTGTGTGTAGTGTATTTAATCAATAGAAACACTAAATTATAGGCAATATCTAAAAAAATATCAATTATAGATGAAATGTATATGAACATGTGAATTCTTGTAAGACTTTGTACCTACAAGGTAATTCAACAATTAAAGAAGGTTTGACAAAATATGAAAGACTATTTTAATCTAAAAGTGAATAAAACAAAAGAGAGAAAAATAGAGAATTAAATGAAAAAAACAAAAAGGGAGAGAAAAGAGTGAGGAAGGAGAAACCAAAGTTCATGCCCATTGGCCTTCCCATTACCCCTCCTTTCACTATTTAGTTCTGTAATTTCACTTTCAAAGGGTTTTTTTGGGCTAAGGAGAAGAGGATGCATAGAGAGCCATGAAAAACATTGTAACTAGAGATTGTTGAAATAGATTGAGCATCCATTCCAAGCTGGTTTTCCCATTTTKGTTTACAAGGWAAACATTGTGTCTTTGYRTATGGATTTCTTTGTGTTGTGTTAAATGTTAAGTTATTTTTATGTCTATCAGTTTTAATGGAGWTYRTCTGTATTAATTTAATGGYTATCTATGTTTTTTAATCACTAGGGATTMTTTATGKCTATCTATGTTGTTTAATCACTCAAATACTTTARYAGCTTTATTTTTTAGGATTTCCAACAAAATTTATAGTCTSCATRAGTAACAAAACTATCSTRACAACTCTTTATTCTCATCCATTCATTTGTTTCTGAGTATTAAAAAACAAATCTAYRGTTGYTATTACAACATCATTTTTGCACTATTGTAGAGGGTTTTTAATTTTGTTTTTATAACTTATTAACTATTGGAGAATATACAACATTTCCCATGCTTTCCCATGAATGCTAGAGGTCATTTTCTTGTTTCCTTGAATATTGTACACTACCTATAGCCACCTTTATAGCTATACATAGTACCTACATCCTATGTGAGGCCATACACATATATTCGAGCTAAGTTAAAGGTCGTACATTGGTTGTATAGGATATACATGCCTTCTTTGGGATGCCTCTTGCTCCATAGGGTCGCATGACTGACTTCTTGGGCATGTGAGTATACGAGGTATGTGAGGAATTGGAATTGTAGAGTTCACATCTAAAGATTGATAAGAGATTAGGGTTAGTGAGTAGAATTCTTCATTGTGGGTACACGTGAGCTAACAATTAGAGATGGAACCATAGCTAGAATGATAGCTCGTATCCAGATCTATGAGCCAAATCCATATTTAGAGTCAAAGTTGTAGCTAGGAGATAGAGTTAGAGACATGTTTAAGAGAAGTAGATAGAAGGCACATTGATCTATATTGGTTTCCTTCAAGATTTTGGAGACCACAAATCCTCTCAATGGGGTAGTGTGATATGAATGGATCCGAACAAGAGAATAATTGTAAGAATTGGTACCTATAAGTTAATTTGGCAATTCAAGAAGGTTAGACAAACTAGGAAAGACAATTGTATTCTAAAAGTGAATTAGACAAAAGAGAAAGGAAGAGAGAATTGAATGAAAAAATTCAAATAGGAGAGAAAAGAGTGACGAATGGGATATGAAAGGTCATACATATTATCCTTCCCATTACCCCTACTCTTTCTATTTATTTTTGTGTTTTTCACTCCCAAAGGGTCTTTTTTTTCAAGGAGAGGACGATGCATAGAGAGCCATGTTTAGAATTATACTCGGATATTTTTGAAATAGATTTAACATCTGTTTGAAGTTAGTTTTTGAAGATAAACATTGTGTTTTTGTGTATGGATTCTTTGTGTTTTGTTAAATGCTATGCTATTTTTATGTCTATGAGTTTTTAATGAAATTGTTGTGTATTTTAATAGATGCTTGTGTTTCTTAATCACGGGATTATTCACTAGATTTAGATTGAATGATTTCCAACAAAAATTATAGTTTCTATGAGAAAGAGAACTATCCCAACAACATTATATTCTCCTTGGTTCATGTGTTTCCAAGTTAAAAATAATATATATGGTTCATATTACAAACTTGTTCCACTATTTTATATGGTTTCTAATTTTATTTTTTCAATTTCAAATTTATTGGATGTTGGAGAAGACACAACATTTTCCTTTATTTCCCATGGATGCCAGAGGTAATTTTATTGTTTCCCTAAAGATTGTATGCTATGTGTAGCCCTACTTCAGAGCCATTTATAGTACCTACATCCTCTCCAAGGTTGTATGCGTCTACTAGAGATATGGTACAAACTGTGTAGGTTGTACACGCCTTGTTTAGGCTGCCTCTTTCTCCCTAGGGTCATATGACTAGTTTCTTGAGTATGTGAGTATACTTGGATTGTTTCTTATCTTTTTGGGGAAAGAAATGACTGGTAAATTCTTCCACTCAATCATAACCAAAAATATTAATTGGTTAGTGAATTGCCTTGGTTTGGACATATCCATGTTAAGTGTTATTGGTATGGAGTGTAAATTACCAATTCACCACCTTTTAATAAAGCCAATTCTCATGTAATTAATTAATTTCCATATTATACAAAATTTGATGAGAGTGGTCATGTCATGATGTTTTTTTTGGATTGGTGTTTTAGTATAAGATAGTGCCATATAATTAAGTTTTAATGAGTGGTTTCCAAGTTGGAATTGGAGTTTGATTATATGCACAAGGAACCTGTAACATCCCGCTTTGGCGTACTGAGAAAACGTATTCTTTGAGGACACTTGCTCGCAAGTGATCTGGACTTTTATGATGTTAAAACATTGATCCTTGATTATGATGTGTTATGATAGATGACATGATGTTTTACTGGTTGACGTAGACAGGTGCTCTGACTCAGTTTTATTGAGTGTGCAGGGTTTTGGACCAATAGGTTGGAACTTAGATCTTTAACATCTGTAGCAAGATCCGTAATATTTATTAATGCTACAACTTAGATGCAAAGGATACAAAATATTCCTAATACATTGATAATATTCAATGAAACAACAAAATATGAATGAAAGAGTACTTTTAGGAAAATGTAGCAACATTGGTCAAGAAAATATCAACAATTATGCCAAAAAGGATGTAGAGAAAAAGGAAAAAATAATGTCAAAAATAGGGTATTATCATCTCCCACTTACTTAGGATATTACTTGTCCTCATGCAACCTGAATTGTCATTCTGAATCAGACTCAATATGTGCATGAATTTGACGAAGGTTACTTATATTGTAGGAAGGATGACCATCCTCATAGCCTAGGTAGTAACATCTATTACTCCATTATTTGATAGCATTTGTTTTTTTCATGTAATCTCAACTTATACAATTGTTAGTATTGTGGTGCAAGGCACCATATCAAAGGACAATGAAACTTTGTAATGACCCCAATCGTTACGACTACAAGCGAAGCTAAATGTGCAATTTAAAAAAAAAAACAGAACGACAACAACGATTACAGCTAAACAACCCATCTGACGACGAGCACCACGCCCATAGAAAAGGTGATAGACAACTTTGACTCCATGCACTGGCATAAGATCACCCGATGGAGTATTCAATCCAGGGGTTTTTGATGTCTACCAAGTTAGTCAAGAGGCGAGTGGCACCCTTGGAGCACGTAGTGCATCTTGAAGGGCTATATGTTTGATTTTATGAAAGTTATGAAAGAGCTAATAATTAGTAATTATGACAATGATTCTTATGTTAAGGATTCATTGGTATTTAGATGTGTTTGATTTGAGTCTCTAACTTAGAAGTTAATGGTTTTTGGCATTTTAGTTAATAGATTGCGCCAGTTTAATGGTTGAAAGTCTTATAGTTTTAGCCGAAACGATTGATAGTTTAACAATTATTGAGGATCCTGCACCTTGAACCTTATGTCAAGCAGGAAAGGGGTGGTCGGTCATCGTAGTTTCAGCTTAGAGGTCGCCTTGTAGGAAACAAGAATCCTCCGGTCTTCCATGCAATTTAATTTGAGTGTTATCATCTTGCGTCTTCTCGATCTGTTGCTTGGGGTGTGGGTGTAGTCCTCTTGTTAGTAACTCGGATCCTAGCGAGTTGGATTATTTTGGAGTCCTTGGTCCAGATAGGTTAGGTAGCACCAGGGTTATCTCTGCACCTATCACCTGGGGACGACACGAGTCTTGATGAGGGGATCATGGTGCGCCCTATTAAGTGAGGTGAACGATAACTTGGCCGAAGTCTGTGCCTTCCGTGTGAGTGTTGTTTATCGTTGTAAGTTGTTATTGGCACATGGGATGAACAAATTCATGTGTTGGGTTGCGTGCCTTAGAGGTTCTAGTTGTCTATCCGTCGAGGCCATTGTGTCGAGATGGGGATGTTGTCCCTTAGCTTGTAGGCGTGGTCATGTTTTTTTCATGCAGGTAGTCGTTATCCTTGTTGTTTTACGTACATTTCACCCAGTTGCTCTTGTGCTAGTGCGTGGAGTCACAATTGTCTGTCACTTGTTCTACGGACATGGTTCTCACCGTTAGATGAGTTGTTTAGCTGTAATCATTGTTGTTGTCCTGTTTTTAAAAATAAATTGTGCATTTAACTTTGCTTGTAGTCGTAACGATTGGGGTTGTTGCAAAATTCAATCCAATATAGGTGGTCCATATCGTTTTAAATATGTTATGTATCTTTCCACCCCATTTAACACTTCACTAGATTTGGATAATGAAATGGCTCTATCTGTCTCAACTCTTCTATCAAATAGTCCCATCTATGAAAAGATGCCAAAAATTATTCTAACCTCATTTTTTTGATCTTGTGCCCACAATACTATATATTATCCTACTAGGTCTCATTGGTGAAGGGTACCCATTTTTGTACATTCAACAATCAGTAGTGCGTTCCCAACAATATTTGTGTATTTTGATTTTCTCCCCTCACCTATAAAGTATAATTTTTCTTATTGTGTTCAATACATTGTTGTGGAATATTCTATTGGAAACTGGTGACAATGAATTCCTCCAGGATTAGGATTTCAGATCCTATAATCCAACGTTGGTTGTAACCAACAAGACCAAGTTAGAATATGGATGAGATTGCATTTAATAATCAATTTTCCTATGTAAATGTATATAAATTTATGTAAGACCATAGAGGTAGAAGAGTGTGAGTGAGCTACTGTAATCTCCATGATATGAATACTAATACAATTGATGCCTTTGCTTGTTGGATGTAACCCAACATTTGGGTGAACCACGTGAAACCTTTGTGTCTTTTAATTCTGTATGACTATGTTTGGCTTATGATATTTGTGTTTCCACATTTACGAATATAAAAAGTGGTATCAGAGCAGGTTGGAGGAGAGGGTGTCGAGGGTGTCAAATTTCGGAGGAGCAACAACAATAGTCCCATCTATGCGAGGTGCGTCAATTTCCACATCGTTGCAGGTCCCTCCTCTCGAAGGGTGCAATGTCTTATTAGCCACACTTACCCCACTGTAAAATACTCAAATCGTCGCTGTGAAGATATGTGGTATAGTGTGACGACCCTTTCATATCGTCCCACTCCAGTTTTATTGAGAGGTGCGACGACTCCCTAAAATGTTTTCATGGTGTTTTTTATTTTTGAAAATTTACAAGGTATGAAGTTATGGTTTATATGACAGTTGAATTTTAATTAAGCACATAATATTATTTTTAAAAGAATCACATAAGAGTGGAGGATTTTTTTAATAGAAGGTGAGGTAAATATATCTATAAAGAATAGTTTTATCTCATGGGTGGATGTTTTATAAAATATATTTGAGGTGACCTCTTTTATATATTATTAAAAGGTTTTTTGGATTAAACCTTTTAAAATTATTGTTCAACATTGAGTAAGATCATTCCTCCATATAAAGTCTTGGTTTTATAAGCAATGGTATTTTTTGGAATTTTTCTTTCTGCTAATGGCGAAAACTCAGAGTACTAAATTCAAAATCGAGAAGTTCAATGGCAAGAACAATTTCGAGGTCTGGAAGGTTAAGATGCACGATCTGATCATGCAACAAGGCATAGTGAAGGTTCTTTTGGGAAAATAAAAGCATCCTGAGACCATAACATATTAAGACTGGGATGAGATTGATGCGAGAGCACTGAGTGCCATATGCCTGTGTTTGGCCGATGATGTTCTTTTCAACATTGTTGCGGAGAAGACAACAGTCGATTTATGGAAGAAGTTGGAAAGCCTGTACATGATGAAATCCTTGAGGAACAGGATCTTCCTGAAAAGGAAATTGTACAGCTTGCGCATGAAGGAAGGTATGGAAATAGATGATCATTTCAATACTTTTAATAGTCTCTTAGTTCAGTTGACCAACATGGCAGTAAAATTCGATTCTGAAGACAAGGAAATTACATTATTGTGTTCTTTGTCTGCGTCATGGGATCACTTTGTTACCTCTATTAGTTTCATCACAACAGAAAGTATTGAGTTTGATGTTATTGTTGGATCACTACTATCTGAGGAAACAAGGAACAAAACCAATTCAGAAACCTCTACATCTGAGGCGATGATGGTCAAAGGCAAACCTAAAGAAAGAGGATAGGGTCAGAGGGATTTCTCTCGGTCAAATTTTAAGGGTAAAAAGAACAATATTAAGTGCAGGTTTTGTGGTAAATCGAGACACCTGAACAAGGATTGTTGGAAGAGACAACGAGCCTCCAAAGATGAACCTCCAAAAGAAATGAAGGAAGCAAACTCAACTAAAACAGGTTTAGCAACAGGTTCAGGTATGACTGATGAAGTTTTATCAATTAGTATTGGTTCATGTCATGTTAAACAATGGTTATTAGAGTCTGGTGCTTCAAATCACATGTGTCTTCATAGACACTAGTTTGTTACTTACTAGTCTGTAGATTATGGAATAGTTTACATGGGAAATGATATCTCGTGTAAAGTTTTGGGAATTGGTAGCATTCGAATTAAGATGTTTGATGGAACTGTTAAAATACTAATTGATGTGAGACATGTACCTGAGCTTAGGAAGAACCTAATTTATTTGGGAGTCTTAAACACTGGAGGATATAAGAGTATTGTTCAAGGTGGATTTATGAAAGTCTACAAAGGAATCCTACTGGTTATGAAAGCGAAGAAGGTTGGTAACCTATTTCTGTTAGAAGGAAGAACCAAGTCAGATCATGTGACAATAGTATCTGAGAAAGAAAGTGTTTCTGTTCGACTGTGGCATCAACTGTTGGGTCATATGAGCGAACAAGGATTAAAGGTATGAATTGATCACAAGTTACTTCCTAGTCTAAAGTCTTTAAGTTAGATTTTTGCAAGCACTGTATTTATGGAAAACATAATAAGAAGAGATTTAAAACTGGAAGACACACCAGTGAAGGAATCCTTGATTATATCCATTCTGATGTTTGGGGACCATCCCCTACTATTCTGTATCGAGGATCATCATATTTTGTTACTTTTATAGATTATTTCTCTAGGAAGGTGTGGATCTATATGTTGAAAAGAAAGGTTGATGTGTTTACTATATTCAAGCAGTTTAGAGATTTGGTAGAAAAAAGAACTGGTAGTTCCATTAAATGTTTAATAACTGATAATGGTGTTGAATTTACATCAATGGAATTTGAGAACTATTGCAAGGAGTTTGGGATTGATAGGCATAAAACCATTTCCTATAATCCTCAGTAGAATGGAGTTGTTGAAGGCATGAACATACTCTTCTAGAAAGAGCAAGGAGTATTCTAAGTAACGCCAACTTGCAGCAGGAACTATGGGTAGAAGCAGTAACTACAACTTGTTATCTGGTGAATCAATCACCATCAACAACAATAGAATGAAATATTTATGAAGAGTTATGGAAAGGGAACCCTTGTAATTATTCTAATCTTAATTTTTTTGGTTGTGAAGCCTATGCTCTAATTCTGAAACATCAGTGTACTAAATTAGATCGAAAATAAAAAAAGGATTATCTTTGTTGGAAATGGTGATGGTATTAAGGGGTACAGGTTGTGGGATCCTACTTCCCACAAGATCACCATTAACAAAGATGTAATATTTGATGAATCATCTCTCATCAAATCAGATATAGATGTTCAAATGAAACAGAAAGAAGTACCTAAGTATCAATAGATTCAGTTTGAAACCAGTTCAAATATAAATGAAAGTGAACATGAACACATTTATGAAGATGTTCATGAAGAGTTTCCTGTAGAGGAAGACATGGTTGATGATAACAATCAACCGAATGTGGATGAGCCACAAACTTCCCTAAGGAGGTCTACGTGGGTCAGAAATCCTCCAAGAAGGTATGATGATTTTGTTTCGTCAGTTTCTTTAAGTACTAATGATGATGAACCTTTGTGTTATTAGGAAGCTGTGAAGGGTTCTAAGAGTGATAAATGGAAATAAGCAATGAAGGATGAAATGAAGGCATTAGAGAGGAATGCCACATGGGACCTAGTAGAACTTCCAAGAGACAAAAAATCTATAGGTTGCAAGTGGGTCTACAAGCTGAAGAAGGGTGTTGATGATAAGGTGGAAAGGTACAAATCAAGGCTGGTTGCAAAAGGATATTCTTAGAAAGAAGGTATTGAATTTCATGATATTTTTTCACCAATTGTTAAGATTGTTTCAATTCGAAGTGTGTTAGCATTGGTTGCATTACTTTATTTGGAGTTGGAGGAGCTAGATGTTAAGACCACTTTCTTACATGGATATTTGGATGAGGAGATTTACATGGAACAACCTGAAGGGTTCATACAGAATCACAACAAGAAATTTGTTTGCAAGCTCAAGAAATCATTGTATGGTCTAAGGCAGTCACCCAGACAATGGTACAAGAAATTTGACTCTTTCATGGTGAGACAGAATTATACGAGTGAGTATGATCATTGTGTCTACTTTACAAAATTGAATAATAGCATATTCATTATCTTAGTATTCCATGGAGATATTCAGAGACAGGAGGAATGGTAAGATTTGGTTGTCACAACAGAAGTATGTTGAGAAAATACTTTTGAGGTTTGGTATGAACGATGTGAAACCAGTTTCAGTCCCTCTGGCTTCCCGTTTTAAGATTTCTTCAAGTTTCTGTCCTAATACAAAAGAAGAAAAGGAATATATGTCTCGAATACCATATGCTAGTGTAGTAGGAAGTCTAATGTATGTGATGGTTACTACAAGGCCATAAATTTCACATGCAGTTGGGGTTGTCAGAAAGTATATGGAAAATCTATGTAAAGAGCACTGGGAAATAGTGAAATGGGTTATTCAGTATTTGAGAGGCACAAGTGATTACTGTATCACATATAACGATGGTCATGGGTTAGTCTGTGGATATGTTGATTCTGATTTTGCAGGTGATTTAGACAAGAGAAGGTCGACTTCAGGGTATGTATTTACTCTTGCAGGTGGAGCTATTAGTTGGATGTCAAAGATACATAACATTGTTGCTTTATCCACTACATAAGCAAAATTCGTAGTTGCTTCACATGCTTGCAAAGAGGCAGTTTGGTTGAAAGGTTTGTTTGGTGAGTTTGGAAGGATGCAAGACAAAGTAAAGTTACTTTGTGATAGTCAAAGTGCTATTTACTCGGCTAATAATACAACCTACCACAGTAAAACAAAACATATACCTATCAAGTACCATTTTGTAAGATAGGTCATCGATGAACGTGGAGTCTCTCTTGAGAAAGTGCATACAAAAGAGAACTGTGTAGACATGTTCACAAAACCAGTATTGTTACAGAGGCTATGATGGTACTTGTCTTATCTTGGATTGCAGAAAAGGTGATGAACAAAATAAGGAGAAAGGTATCAGGTTAATTGTTGTCAAGGTGGAGATTGTTGGAAACTGGTGACAACGAATTCCTCCAGGAATAGGATTTTAGATCCTATAATCTAGCGTTGGTTGTAACCAATAAGACCAAGTTAGAATATGGATGAGATTGCATTTAATAATCGGTTTTCCTGTGTAAATATATATAAATTCATGTAATCCCATGGAGGCAGAAGAGTGTGAGTGAGCTACTGTAATCTCCATGACCTGAATAATAAAACAACTGATGCCTTCGCTTGGTGGACATAGCCCAACGATTGGGTGAACCACATGAAACCTCTGTGTCTTTTAATTCTACGTGACTATGCTTGGCTTATGATATTTGTGTTTCCACATTTACTAATATAACATATTCCACTATAGTTGATGGTTTATAAAATATGCTTATGATATAAATTGAACATCCCTTACAAATGGGTTAGGATTCCACTTTCCTTTTTGAAACAACAAGATTTCATGCTGGTAAAATTCACACACAATTTTTTTTTCATCTTGACCACTTGCAACAAATGATTCTAAAATGAAATCAATAGTACTAAAGTCTCTAAATTTTCCCTCATCTAGTTCCCTAAATTGAAAAATCAAATGTGTATCTTGTAGATATAATGCATACACTCGTGAGGGCCATCTGTAAATAATCACTACATAGGTAAAATTGCTCAATTGTTTCTTCTCCTTGTTTAGCATCCTTATCTCAACTTCCAACTTAGGAAGTCATTGTCTATCGTCTCTTCAAAATTCCCACTTATATATATCCACAACATACAAATCAACCCATTGTTCTCTCATAATACTGATGGTTTGTCTGTATTTTTCTAATGGGACCAAGCCCTTTTAAACACATTTTGTTGTAGCTTTCCATTTAGAAACTTCATCTCTTAATTTGACCACTTTGAGAAAACTAATAACCTCTTCATCTTCATTCTGGACCCCTATTGAATGAAAATTAGGTTCAGTAGCCATGAATATTGTCAGTACAAGGCTTTTGCAATAGTCATGGTTGGTTCAACATCATCTTTGTCCACAAGGTAAGTGGAAAAATAAATGAGTTCATTAAGAATCTTTATCGATATCCAAGTGATTTCTTTGTTGTTACAATCCATGACAATCTCCATGATTTCATTAAAGATTTCAGTGGTGATTTCAACATAAGTTTTTACAACCTGTTCTATAACATCTTCATAAACAACCTCTTTCATAGGATCAGACATTACAACATTATCTATGCTAACAAGATCAGTAGTAGAAATGACCTTTTCCTTGGAAACATCTCTTATGGGATCAACATAAGTCATAAAATTATTAGTATCACGAACCAATAGTATCCATAAGATTTTTTTCATTATAAACATTGGTAGATTGAATAATAGAATCCGTTTAAATTTCATGTGAAAAAATATTCAATAATTTCTTCCTCAACCATGTCATCAATAATATTATCGATGACATGGTTGAGGAAGAAATA
>JZKD02S1033404.1:95331-105674 GCA_000966675.3 Picea glauca | reverse complement strand
TATACCCTCATCTTCACGTAGACTGAGATAGTCTTTTGGAGGTCCAAAAGCTTCCCAATGGGGAGGTGTGATCAGGGGATCAAAATTTGCTCAATTTTCAAAGTGCTTGGATTGCGATGAAAACAGTGCCATTGCGTCCGTCTCATTTTCCTGATTCCGACGGTATATTTATTTTCACAAATGGAGTCCGTATGGAGGAGATATCGCGATTTGACCGCCAAGTCAAATAGGGAAAATTTTGGGATGCTGACTGTACCTGTCCGTACAGTCCGTATGGCCACGTGGAGGGCCGTACCATCATGATGATGTGGCGTATTGGTGATGTGGCACAGTTTGGTTGGATGTTTGTTGACCAGTGATATGCTGACACATGTCACTATGTGGTTGGCCTATATGTTTGTGTTTATATAAAAGGGTTTGGAGGCCGCGGGGTTCGACCCCCGGACCTCTCCATACACCAAAGTTTTCATAACATTTCACTTGCCAATAATCCCGCTTTTGTTCCTTGTTATATCACCCAACGCATATGTATTTATGTTTGGATTTTGTGCTATGTGGAAAAGGGCGCGGGACGGGGCTTACGCCCCGACCCATGGTTTCGCTGTAACACATATGACCGTTTGTTTATATATATGGCGCAGGTTTGAAATATAGTCCACAGACTATATTATATGTATAACATTGTAATATGATGCGTGCATTGTATATTGCAATATATTGCAATATAACATTGCATACATATACATTAAATTTTGCATATTAAAACGCGCGCGGGGTTTGTTTAACCTTTGGTTTATACATATGTAACCTGTGGTTGGTCGGTATATAACCGCGTGGGAGTTTTAAAACAGTTCAACCACTTTTGCGCCCAGCCCAAGGTCGCATGGGCCACATGACCCGGTGCCGAGGCGGTTAAGGGCTAGAGGCGCCCTAACCATTCTACAGTTTGGACTAGTGCGTGGTTGCGTACGGGTCTTGGTTTTTACGCCTTTAAAGAGCATGTGTGCTAGGTTTGAAGCATAGGGGTGCAGATTGTAGAACCAGAGACAACAAAGAAGAAGGGGAGACTTCAAGGAGGCTATCTTCTTCATTTTTCGACCGTTTTAGGTGCTGAAAGAGCCCAGACAGGGGTTTTGGGACGTTGCGGAGCCATTGAAGCAGTCAGTTTGTCATTTTGAGCACTGTAAGACATGTTTTTGAGCACTTTGAGCAATTTAATAATAATTATCCATTGGAAGCTGGACCAGGAGATGTAGCCCGGAGTGGGGTGAACTCCTTTATCAAGTTGCTGTGTTTATGTTCTGATGTTCAATGATTTATTATGCTGTCTATGTGTATCTTTACATAAGTAATCCTTTATTATGTGTTGCAAATTGATCCGGTTGTTTTAAAAACACATAACAATTTCACTTGCAATATTTATTCAAGTTTCAAGTCTTCTTCAATTTTAGATCACTTCCACTTCTGAGAGCTTTGAGAACAAGAGTTTGACTCCCGAGCCTTCTGTCAACGCACTCCTTGCGGACGACTTCAACTGCACTCCTTGCAGGAATCCTTGCTCAAAAGGATAAACAATCGTAACTCACTTCACCTCCTCTCAGATCTCAATCTTCACACATGAAATCATATGCATAGCATAACAACAAATGCATAACAGGAAGAAACATTCATAAGTAGAGCATTCGACACACATACACAGAGAATAACACAACAACCATGAATCTGAATCCACTTCTTCTATTAATTCAAGATCTATACATGGGTGTTCTTCTACAGCTCTCTGCTATTCTCCTATGCTCTAGATTCTTCTAACTCCTGTTGCTAATGTTACAATGATACAAATGAGGGTGTCTATATCCGGTTTCCCTCCTGCACTCTAAAAACTGTCTAATCTAAGAATTCAATTCTACCTACCTACAACTACTACTATAAATGCCTCCATCTACTTCAGATGAGAGCGTATGGCTCGAGGTCTAATTACATTTTTACCAAGGCACCAAATTAATTGATGTTCAGCACATCAACTCCAAGAGAAAATTTAAAAAATTCAAAAACTTGCGCTGGACGTCTTCTAGCTGGCTTCTGCTTCCACGTTGGTTTTTCTTATCGTGAGGGATGCTCCTGCATCATACTCCCTCGCTTGAAAATTTGCATGGGATCCTGTCCATGAGCTCCTGCACGGTATGTCCATGCTTTTGCATCTCTGCTTCAGTCTCCCAGCTGGCATCTTCAACTGGACGACCCTTCCACTTAACCAAATATTCAAAATATTCTTTCCTCCTGGTTCTCTTACCCACTCTTTTATTCAGTATCTGCTCCATCTGTGGATTTTCTGCAACTGGCATCTGCTTCTGCCACTGGATCTCTGGTTGATCATCACCTTCTGCTTCTGCTTCATCAGCTCTATATGGATATAAATCCGAAACATTAAATATCGGAGATGTTCCGATCCCATCTGGTAACTCGATTTCATAAGAATTCTGTCCCATTTTCTTCAAGAGCTTACATGGTCCAATTTTCTTCATCTTCAGCTTGTTGTACGTTCCTCTCGGGAACCTTTCCTTCCTCAAATGTGCCAAAACGAGATCACCAACTTCAAACTGAAGTTGTCTCCGATGCTGATTTGCTCTGCGCTTGTACTCTTGATTTGATTTCAGTAGTCGCTCCTTCACCCGGCTGTGAAGTTCCTTCATCGCTTCAGCGAATTCTCCTGCACTAGCGCTGCTAGTATCAGTCTGTTCTGAATCTCTCAATTCAGGAACTCCTCTTGGCCGCATTCCATATACAATCTAAAATGGACTTTTTCTTGTGCTTCTGGTCATTGAATCATTGTAAGAAAACTCTTCTTGCGGTAATATGCTATCCCAGCTGCTATGGTGCTCTGTCACCAAGCTTCTCAACAAATCTCCCAGACTTCTGTTGACCACTTCTGTTTGTCCATCCGTCTGAGGATGATAAGCAGAACTAAACATCAAATTAGTTCCCAGCTTCTTCCACAATGTTCTCCAGAAATGCCCTATGAATTTTGTGTCTCTGTCCGAAAATATGCTTTTCGGCAATCCATGAAGTCGAACAATCTCTTTGAAAAACAAATTTGCAATGTGAGTCACATCGCTAGTCTTCTGGCATGGAATGAAGTGTGCCATTTTAGAAAACCTGTCAACTACCACAAAGATGGAATCAACACCTCTTTGTGTCCTCGGCAATCCCAATATAAAATCCATGCTAATTTCATCCCACGGCTTCTCAGGTATGGGCAATGGCTTATAAAATCCTGCATTCTACTTCCTTCCTTTTGAATGCTGGCAAATCTTGCACCTGTCTACAAACTTCTTGACTTCTGACCACATCCCTGGCCAAAAGTATGACTCGCTCAGCTTTGAAAATGTCTTATCATGGCCAAAATGTCCTGCTAATCCTCCACTGTGCTTCTCTTTTAACAAGTTCTCCCTCATGGAGCAATTCAGCATACACAATTGATTGCCTTTGAACAATAATCTGTCCTGGATCACATACTCTATCCACTGGCTTCGGTCTCTGAGAACTGGATTCTCATCTGCTTCATAAGCTTCCTTAAAGTCTGAATCGTCTGCATACATGTCCTTAAGATCATCAAAGCATAACGTCCTGACTTTGAACTCCTGCAACAACAAACACTTCCTGCTCAAAGCATCAACAACTTTGTTAGTAGTACCAGAAATATGTTTTATCACAAAAGTGAAATTTTGCATGTATTCAACCCATTTAACATGCCTCTGATTCAACTTTTCYTGTTGAGTCACAAATTGTAATGCATGGTTATCACTATATAAAACAAATTCTTTTGGAATCAAATAGTGCCTCCATTTCTTCAATGCCTGTATGATGGCATAGAATTCTTTATCATACGTGGAGTACTTTTCTTTTGCCTCGTTCAACTTCTCGTTGAAATATGCAATTGGTCTGTCTTCCTGACTCAAGACCGCTCCTATGGAAAACCCGCTTGCATCACATTTCACCTGAAATGTCTTTTGAAAATCTGGCAACACCAAAACCGGTTGCTCTGTAATATTTCGTTTCAATAAATTGAAACTCTTCTCAGCCTCTTCCGTCCAGTGAAAATATTTATGTCTTTTCTTCACTATATCCATCATTGCTGCACTAATTCCACTGAAATTTCTAATGAATTTCTAGTAGAAACTAGCCAGTCCATGAAAAATCCTTACCTCAAATACGTTCCTTGGTGATGGCCAATTCTTGATTACCTCCACCTTATCTGGATCCATCCTCAATTCATTTGCAGATATGACAAACCCCAAATAAATGAGTTATGTCTTCATAAATCAGGACTTCCTCATGTTTATCAGCAGCTTCTCCTGCTGTAATCTCTTCATCACAATAGCAAAATGCTTCAAATGTTCATCCTTTGTCTTGCTGAAGACCAATATGTCATCCAGATACACGATGACAAATTTCCCGATGAAATCCTTCAGGAGTTCATTCATCAACCTCATAAAGGTACTCGGTGCATTCGTCAAGCCAAACGACATGACAAGCCATTCATACAAACCTTCATTTGTCTTGAATGCTGTTTTCCATTCGTCACCTTCTCTCATACGAATCTGATGATATCCACTCTTCAAATCTATCTTTGAAATTTTTTTTGCCCCACTTAAGCAATCCATCAAATCATCCATCCTTGGCAATGGGAATCTATACCTGATAGTTATCTTATTAATGGCTCTTGAATCAGTTCACATCCTCCAGCCTTCGTCTTTCTTCGGACTGAGTACTGTTGGAACAACACATGGACTCAAGCTTTCCCTGACCAAGCCTTTGTCCAACAACTCCTGGACCTATTTTTTAACCTCTTCATTCTCCTGGGGCGTCAACCTGTACGCGACTTTGTTTGGTAAACTAGCTCCTAGTATGAGGTCTATATGGTGACTCACACTCCTCATCGGTGGCAACGAATGAGGTAGTTCGTCCACTATAATATAAGTGAACTCTTCCAACAGTTCCTGAACTTCTTCTGGCAAATCATCCACTCTTGTGCTAGTCAGAACAATTCTTGGTTTTCTGACCACAAAGAATTGTGGATCCTCCTTCTTCTTAACTTCTATAAGAAATTCCTTCCCACTCATGAGAAGTACTATGTTGCTTACTTCCGACTTCGCCTCTTTATCTTCAATTGGACACAACATCTGAGTCCTCCCATTCTTCTTCAGGGTATATGTATTCATCCTCCCATCATGAATTACATTTCTATCATATTGCCATGGTCTGCCCAACAATAAATGACAGACATCCATAGGAATAACATTACATAAAATTTTATCATTATATCCTCCTATCTTGATGTCGACTAAGCACTGTTTAGTGACATTTACCTGATGTCCCTTCTATAGCCATGAAACTTTGTATGGGCTTGGATGATCAGTTGTCTCCAGCTCCAGCTTTTCTACCATCTCGGTTGAAACAAGATTATTGGTGCTTCCACTGTCCACAATGACCTTGCACACTCTATCCTTGGTCTTGCAAGCAGTCCTAAAAAGACTGTTCCTCTATGATGGATTCTCCATATCCTTCTCTGGCGTCAAAAGAACTTTCCACATCACTAGTGATATTCCACCTTCAGTGTACTCTGTCTCCACATCTCGCCTTTGTGCCTCGGTGATGTGAGTCTTTCCAGTTTCTTTCTTTTTCTCTGGACATTCGAACGACTTGTGCCCATTCTTTCCACATGTGAAACATGTAATTACTCCACCTCTTCCTCTTCCTCTACCTCCGATACAAGGAAACCTATTATTATCAACATATCCTCCTCTCTGTTTAGTATGTTGTTCTCTTTGCTCAGCATATCGCCCTCGCTGCGAACTTCCACCTCTCTCTATCTGAGTCTGAGGTTTCTTCCAGTCATCCTTGGGCTTCTGGTATTTATCTTGGGAAACTACTTTGCCTCTGGGCCGACTCCTGCCCCTGCCCCTCTGGCTTTGTTTACGGCTCAGCTTCTCCTCAGCTTTCAGAGCCAATTGGTAAGCATCCTCCACCATTCGGATGGTTGCCATATTTAATTCATCCTGAATTTCATACCTCAGGCCATTCAGATACCTAGCCACCTTTTCGTCATTGCTTTCGCGATGACCTGCTCTGATATTCAACCTGTAAAATTCCTCAGTATACTCCTTCACTGTCATCATCTTCTGTCTCAGGTTCTGCATCCTCCTGAACAGAGAAATTTTATAATCCCTGGGAATGAATTTTTCCTTCATCTTTGCAATCATCCTGTCCCAGCTCCTAATCTTCTGCTTGCCTTGGCAACGCCTGTCAGCTTGTAGTTCATCCCACCACAAGGTTGCATGTCCCTTTAATCTTGTAACAACATGTCTGACTTTCTTATCATCTTCGATATCTTCATAATCAAAGTAAGTGTCAAGGGCTCTAATCCAATCTAGCAGCTCTTCTGCATCCAGACTCCCTTCATAAGCTGGAATGTCCATTTTTGTTTTCGAACTCATCCGAGCGATAGCCCTAATTAAATGCTCATTGGCTGCATCTTCCGCTGGGATTTCTTCTCCTTCACGTCCAGCATCACCTTCATCTTCGGATTCACTGATATCTTCCGCATCAGTTTTGTGCCTTTGTGATGTCTCCATGTCCTCCATTCTGGCATGAAGATTACGCACTTCTCTCTCCACGTCTGGATTCTGCACTTGCCTACCTCTTTCTCTGGACGTTTCCCTTTCCTCCTCGGAATCGGGTGATTGTTTACCTCTTCTTCTTGGCGGCATGGTGAATTCTCCTTTTCCTCTGCTACAGAAAAAAAGAAACTTTTCTATGCTCTGATACCACTTCACACAAACGCGCCAACCCAGGCACGTCCGCTCCCACAGGACCTTCTTCTCCTCAGCCCGAAGAACTCGAAGGTTCTTCTATTTCCCTATCGGAAAATATACACCCACAACAATCTTCCTCGAGATCTCCCCCCTTCTATCGGGAGATCAGCTAAATCTCGCTATCTCGCGAGTTCATGACTCAAACCTCCAAACTTTTCCTTCAAATCTTGCGATACCCGATCTGGCGATACGGGTATAACTCCTTCCACATGAAACCGTGGGCTAGGCTTAATGTCAGCGCTTCTCACAATCTCGCGACCTTGCAACCTCGTGACCTCACCGGTTGAACCGTCGATTTTTCACCCTCCTATTCCGCGAGTCCCCGAGATGCATGGTCCCACCTTATGCTCTGCCACACGTCCACAAGAATCTCGGCTCCTCAGCACTTCGCGACTCAGCGTCCACACGAGTCTCGGCTCCTCGGCACTTCACGACTCACGAATCCCTTGTGACACCTGTATTCCACTCACACTCCTCTATGGCCCACACTACTCTCCAGCTGTCAAGGTATCACCTTCTCGCAACCTCGCGATCCCTGTGGCCAAATTCTTGGACCTTTTCTTGCAAGGTCCCGAGACACGATCCCTCGCACAGATCTAACGGTCCTTCTGTGATCCAGATCCAACGGTTATCCTTCTCTCTCTACCTCGCGTCCTCGCGACTTTGAGTAGCCAATGTTTGGACTCTCAACCTGCAAACTCCTGAGTTCACGAGATCCCTCGATCTCTCGCCACCTGTCCTCCTCAGATGGATGACTACGATCTTCTCGCTCCTTCGTCGCCTTGCGTCCTCGTGCCTCGCGACTTTGCACAACCAATACTTGGGCCTTTACCCTCCAAACTCCCGAGTTCGTGAGATCTCTTGATCTCTTGCCACCTGTCCCCTCAGATGGACGGCTACAAATCTCTCGCCACTTCACTACTCACGACTTGGAGTACCCAATACTTGGGTTTTCCACCTGCGAACTCCCTAGTTCGGGAGATCACCGATATCTACCACCTATCCTCCTTCGATGGATGGTTCTTAGCCTTCTTGCCACTTCATTGCTCATGAAGCTAAAGGGTTCCCCTTCGGTCCTCCAATGTCCGAGTTTGCGAGATGAGAATCCCCTTACACGTGTCTTCCTCAACGAATGGCTCTGATCTTGTCGGGATATCGCGTTTTGCGATATCGCTGTTCTTGCTACCCAACTTTCAGGGCTTCAACTCCTGAGTTCCCGATACACGATATCACGTGTAGATCTGACGGCTCCTGTGACTCTGAATCGACGGCTCTGCCTCTCCTGAGCTTCAAACTTTTCGGACCCTCGCGCTGTAACCTCCTTGCACTTCTGCAAGATCTAACGATCCTCGGAACTTTGCGAAATCTCTTCAGAAGATTTCGACCGTCCGTTCTTCCTTGGGTAATCCATGAAATGAAAGAAGTATCTCTCCATGAGATTCCTTCACCGCTTCGCCAACCTGCGACGCTTCTTCCTGACTTCAAGTCACCTTATCTATGCTGATCTTCAGCGACTCAGAGGCCTATCCTTCTTGAGCTTTTCCACTCTGCTTCTTTAGAGGAACTTGCGCGCACTCCTTGCGCTCTACCTTCAACAACTTATCAAGTGTTGAATCCTCTCGACTCTGCGTACTCCCTACAGCAACAGTCTTAGATCTCCCTTGCTCAGATTTACAACTGAGACTTTTCTTTGCCTGTGCACTCCTTGCACGGCTTTAGCAACCCACTTCCACTTCTGAGAGCTTTGAGAACAAGAGTTTGACTCCCGAGCCTTCTGTCAATGCACTCCTTGCGGACGACTTCAACTGCACTCCTTGCAGGAATCCTTGCTCAAAAGGAGAAACAATCGTAACTCACTTCACCTCCTCTCAGATCTCAATCTTCACACATGAAATCATACACATAGCATAACAAAAAATGCATAATAGGAAGAAACATTCATAAGTAGAGCATTCGACACACATACACAGAGAATAACACAACAACGATGAATCTGAATCCACTTCTTCTATTAATTCAAGATCTATACATGGGTGTTCTTCTATAGCTCTATGCTATTCTCCTATGCTCTAGATTCTTCTAACTCCTATTGCTAATGTTACAATGATACAAATGAGGGTGTCTATATCCGGTTTCCCTCCTGCACTCTAAAAACTGTCTAATCTAAGAATTCAATTCTGCCTACCTGCAACTACTACTATAAATGCCTCCATCTACTTCAGACGAGAGCGTATGGCTTGAGGTCTGATTAAATTTTTACCAAGGCACCAAATTAAATGATGTTCAGTGCATCAACTCCAAGAGAAAATTTTAAAAATTCAAAAACTTGCACTGGACGTCTTCCAGCTGGCTTCTTCTTCCACGTTGGTTTTGCTTGTCGTGAGGGATGCTCCTGCATCAGAAGGGGACCCCACTACATTTTATTGTTGATATCGGAAGACAAAAAAACCTCATCTTAGCAGAGGTCGTCAAACAATTGGGATTGTCAACAACACCATACCCGTAGCCAAACAACATCAGGTGGCTTCGCCAAGGAGGAGATCTTCATGTCAACCAACAATGTCGATTGTCGTATGGCATCCAATCCTTCAAGGATGAGGTATCATGTGATGTTTTCCCACTATATGTTTGTGATGTTCTCTGGGGCCAACCATATATGTGGAGACGCCATGTTGTTTATGAGTCTCAACCCCGTAGTGTCATTGTTACTTTGGGGGGTCATCTCTATAGAATACCAAAGGTAGTTCCGACTACTGTTCCACCTAAAAAGTGCCACAAGGTAGTATCTCATACTGCAAAATTCAGCTTCTTCACAATCTGTTCAAAAGGAAACAAAAGGACACTGCAACCACTACAGCCTTTCCCCAAGCACCTTCTATCCAACAGAAGCAGGTCGACAAGGCTGCAACAAAGTGCAAAGATTCCTTCTGCACATCATCCTCTCATGTATCTTGACTTGTTGAACATCCTCAACCTCAACAGCTTCATGAAAAAATTCCACAAACCGAGCAACACGACGTCTCCAGCAAGACAAGCAACTCACCAAGATGCAGATTCAACAAACGCATTTCCCTCTCCCCCGGGAACTCAACGCAATGGAGACCATTTATTGCTAAGGAGGGAGGATTGATCTAGGTGGATATTGGTGGCCACCCACCTTTTCCAAATGGCTCAAAATAGTTTTCTGGCAATTTTGTCAATTTACTATTTTTAGCAGGTCTTAACTTCTGGGGCCATTTTGAGGGCCCAAATAAAGGTTTTTCGAGACCGAGGTTCTCAAGGAGAGTCGAAGGCATGATTGATCCCCCAAAATGAATTTCCTCTATGATACCTTTCCAACGAGCTATCACACTCCTAAAACGGAGATTGTATGCAAAAGTTACGACCCCGGGAAGTTGATGTACTCACTTACCCAAACGGGGCCCACATGACTTTTGGTGCTTCATCTCCTAGGGTTAGGTTTTTGGA
>JZKD02S1033404.1:70536-87103 GCA_000966675.3 Picea glauca | reverse complement strand
GACGATTGCCTTAATTCCTAGCTGCTCCTTTAATTTGCCACTGACCAATCTCAACGGTGTGATTAAGGCATGTTTCTGGATGACAGAGTTGTTGTGTTTACTTTTCTTAAGGGTACAGTCCTTGACAATGAGCATAATTATATATGTTGTCTTTCTAAAATCTTGATACCTTTAAACGAGTGTATATATATTTATATATTGTCTTTCTGAAATTTTATATATTTACATAAATGAGTGTATACATAATTATATATGGACAGTTTCCAACCGTTATATATATGGACAACTCTAACAGTTTCTAACAGTTATATATTTATTTATGGACAGTTTCTAACAGTTTCTATATTGTCTTTCTAAAATTTGATACCTTTAAATGTGACTTTTAGTTATGGTCATCTTTATATATGGACAGTTTCTAACAGTTTCTATATTGTCTTTCTAAAATTTGATACCTTTAAATGTGACTTTTAGTTATGGTCATCTTTATATATGGACAGTTTCTAACAATTTCTATATTGTCTTTCTAAAATTTGATACCTTTAAATGTGACTTTTAGTTATGGTCATCTTTATATATGGACAATTTCTAACCATGATGTCACATTGTTATCTTTAATTGGTGTTAATTATAATATGAGGTTATCTTATATATTGACAATGAGTATTGTTCTATATTGTCTTCTAAAATTTGATACCTTTAAATGTGACTTTTAGTTATGGTCATCTTTATATATGGACAGTTTCTTACCACGATGTCACATTGTTATCCTTAATTGGCGTTAATTATAATATGAGGTTATCTTATATATTGACAATGAGTATTGTCTTTTAAGCTTGTCATTTTAAAAGAAACATATCGCTATTTTATACATTGTCCTTCTAAAAGTCCATACCTTTATATGTGACATTTTAATTATGGTCATTTTTTATATGGACAGTTTTTAACCATGATGTGACATTGTTATTTTATTTATGACGTTGATTATAATGATGAGGTTATCTTTCTATTTGACCTTAGTATAAGGGTATTGTTTGCAACATAGTATAGAGTGTAGTTGGGTAGATAACTTACAAGAAGGAATGGCGTAGTTATTATTGCATTATTAAAGAGATTTATGATCTTAAAGGATGTCGAATTGTGAGGTCCTCCTGTTTATCTGAAGGTTTCTATTTGGTAAGGTCATTGTAAACCTTATGGTTGTAGCATATAAGAGGGAGTGTAATTATGGCCGAGATATGTGATGTAAATGTAGGTGTTTAAAATTTCAGGGTAGTGTTATTGTAACTTTCATTGCTACTAATAAACTTTTATGGTGTAATAACCTTGATTTAAGTACAATTGATTTTCTGAGTCTGTATTGAGGGTGTTGTTCCATGTAGATAAAGTTGTACTTGGTTGATCAACTTTCCGTGTGTCAGGACTGTTTTGACGGGCGGGACGTAGACACTCCCAGGTAGCCTCAGTATATAAGTCTGTGTGTGATTTTCCATGTATCGAATCCAGTGCCGTATCAAGAGTCTCGGGCCCTTTAAAGGCAAGGTTTCCACTCTTGCGACACACCTGACAGAGGTTACTAGTTTCTGCTTGAGCAGTCGGCCAGGAGCCTATCTGACCTTCTCTCTCTCTGGAGCAGAGGACTAAGATTAAACGCCCTTCTTTTTTGTGCAGAAATAGTAAGCTCTACTACTATGGATTCTTTCGTCTGTGAATGTATTGTACATAACCCCTTGTGTTGTTTTCTGCTTACAGTTGCTAGTTGTACGCCTTATGTCTAGGGGCATTTATTGCTTGTTGTCACTGTGATGTGTCGTGTGTCGTATTGTAGTGTTCTTCTTGCTTGCGTCTTGTTCATAGTCGGGTTACTAGTTTCTGCCTGAGCAGTCGGCCAGGAGCCTATCTGACCTTCTCTCTCTTCAGAGCAGAGGACTAAGATTAAATGCCCCGCTTTCCTATGCAGAAATAGTAAACTATACTGTTGGATTCTTCCCTCTGTGTTCTTACTGTGCATATCCCAATATGTCGTTAAATGTTAGCGTTGTGCGCCTCATGCCTATGGTCGTATATTGTTTGCAGTTACTCGTTGTGTGCCTTCAGTCTTCTTGTGATGAACATCGTGGTTGCGTCTTGATTGGTTGTCGAGTGGCGACGTAGAGTCGACTGTGCTTGTTACTTCTACATGCGCGCACACACCTTAAACAAAATAAAGTAAAATTTGCACATGTTGTTAGAGTGGTTGTTGTAACGAGGAGGACGTTACATAAAAGCATGTATTGGGACTTTTATTCTTTTTACTCAGCATGATAGAAAAAATACAATATAGTTCGTGTATACTTTTCTTTTCGAAGTTATATACAAGAATGAACAACAATCGAAAAGATAGATCTATCATGGCCAATACACACATATACACAATTTTTATACTTATATATACATATAAATATATACTAAACCTTAATAACATACCACTATAGGTATTATTACAAAGTGGAATACCACAAAACTAATATGGCTATGCAGTCCACTTAAACAATTTTTTCTTATGAATATAATACTATAAAGTATGGCATCAACTGTACAACATCCATAATAAAACATCAACAACATAACATAAAAAAATTGAGTACATAGTTGAGATACATATCTGAAAAAATTGATGCTGGGAAAACAAATGGAACAACCATGTTCCACCCAACCGTAGAAACATAACAAGCATGATCACTTGTCCTGATCACCCTCTAGCTTGACCATGACTCCATAAGGGAAAACCGAATTACACTCAGCCACTGTCACCTTCAACAATTCATAATTTTTTTTTCCTCACACTAGATGTGCTCATAACAACAAAACAGTTCTCAATCCCAACATACTAAGCAATGTCCAGCCTCCCACATATGTTGTATATATCTTGTGCCTAGGTATTTCCATTCCTTTCCCTCCTTGGGAAATTCACATCTTCACAAATCCTTGATTTTTAGGGGCTGCTAGTGGCCAAATTCAAATTCTTCCACTTGTAAAAATAAGCTATGAGTTAACTCAAACTTGTTCCCCACTCATGGAGTCATAGTCAGTTATTTTTAACCTAGCTCTTCCATTTGTCTTACAACATTTAATTTATTAATAAGTTTATCTCATACATGTGTCCATCAAAAGGGGATAGTTGTGCAAGTCAAACCTTTTCCCAGCAGTCATAAAATAAAAATTACAAAATCCAAGATTCTAAATTTGGATTTTCCATAAATGGAAATTTATTCTTAAATTCAGATTTTCCAAAAATGAAAATGTATTTTTAAATTCAACTTGGAATTTAATTTCTAATAATTTGAGGATATCACATGGCATGATTTTAGGATGTAATAGATCTCATCCTCTCGAACAAAACAAAATATTATGAGGTTTTGTCTTATGCCAAAGAGGTAACCTTGGACCCATGAGTACATTGCACTATGTTTGATAATATTTTTTCTTTCGTTCAATGAGATATGTCATAGAAGTTTCCCTTCACCGAAATAGTTAGCAATATTTGAAAAGAATAAAGTGTTAGTAGATAATGCAAATATATGTTCATAAGGAAAAATATCTTTGACATGAATGACATCCCCATAATTGGTAGGTATGGAAAGGAAGTCTATTACAATGTTATCCCTTCCAAGATTATGAACTATGGTGATGTCAAACTGTTATAATAGTAATAATCACCTAGTTATTCTACCATTAGTAATTATCAACATGTACAAATACATGATATATAGTAATATAATGTTGAACATATTAATATTATACACAGTCACAAATAATTCATTTTCAATCATTGTGTAATTTAATTTTCCAGACCTTGTAGGATTTTTATTGATAAGGTAATTGCATAGGGATTTTGTTTTTCTTTCTACCCAAGGATTTCCCCAATATCTATATTGAAAACAAATATGGAAATATGAACATTTGGAAAGGACCAATTTACTCCTCTTAAGACTCGTGCCACATATAATTTTTCTTTCAAAGCTTCAAAAGTAGATTCACACTAGTTCATCCAAGAAAATTCTACATCTTTAGAAAGAAAAGAAAACATAGCAGATGTAATTTTGTAAAATTTTCAATAAAGAAACAATAGTAACTAATATTTCCATGCCATAGATAATTTTTATATAAAGGCTTCAAAAGTATATTGACATTGGTTAGTTCAAGAAAATATGCATCTTTATAAAGTAAAGAAATCATTGGATATGCAATTTTTGTAAAAGTTTCAATAAAGAAAAAATAGTAACTAACATGTCCTAAAAAATGGTGAACATATTTTTGTGTTTCTGGAACAAAAATATTGGATACTACCTCATTTTTTGGTGGATACACCTTTATTATAGTAGGATAAATATTGTGTCCAAGAACTATCCCTTGAATCAGTAACATGTGACATTTTTCATGATTCAGAGATATGTTGGTTTCTTTACATTAATTAAGCACTTTCTCCAATTTAATCAAATATTCATTAAATGTGTTCCCATAAACTATAAAATAATCCATGTATACTTCTATAAAATCATGAATTGAATTGGAAAAGATATCAAGAACAACCCATTGAAGTGTAGTAGGTGTGCTATAAACCAAAGGGAAATACTTGGTAAGCAAAGGTTTCCCATGGACAAGTAAAAGTGGTCTTATCTTAGTCCTTGGAGGCAATTTGGATTTGATTGTATCCACTAAACCCATTAAATAAAGAGAAGTACTTGATGTAATCTAAGGGATTACATAAGGAATTTACTAGTAAGAAACATATCATACTATATAGAGTGAAATATAGAGTAATATACAAGCATGGATACATAGAAGGAGATAGAGGATAAAAGTAGTAATGGAGCCAGAAATAGGTACTTTTTATTATAATGGATCAAGCAATCTTTCCCTCTTGTTACATCCACGATCACATCTATTTATACATTGATTTAGTTGGTACGTTCTTACAATTGTTCCTAACTTCCCTGGTTGATAGACTTAACCCAACGGTTGACTGACTCAACTACATAGTCAACTAAAAATTTACCTTGGTTGACTGTTATTCCTATTTGACTAGTCAACTTGGCCAACCAAAATCTCCCCCATCCTCAAATACTTCTTTGTCTCGAAGAAGAGGGAGATTGGAAAAGTAAAAAAAATGAAGTACCAAAATTTACAAAATAGCGTGTTCGTGATTATGGTGCTTTAGTGCTTGGTGGTGGTGTTGCAGAGACTAAGTTTGTAGAAACTGATTTTGTTGGATGTTCTTGTTGAGTTAATTCTATTTGTTTTTTTAGACTTGATTCCATTGGTGGTTTTGGTTGATTGGATGATGCTTCATTAAGATGTGCTTTAGATTCACATTTGGTTCTAATATTTTCTGACTAGTCTAGATCCTCTGCTACTATTGATGGTATTAGAGCTCTGACTTCAAAAGTGGTGATTTATGTGATAGATATAATTGGGGAAAAGGAAAATATTAGTTGAAGTGGAGAAGTAGCTGGTATTTTCTTCTCTAGAGCATGGGTGTCTATGGGTAGCTTGGTGCAAAGTTGATGAATATGTGGTGCAATTCATTGTATCCAAATTTCAAAATGTTTCCATCCTTCTAGTGCTCATTCCTAGGCTAATAGTTCTACTTTGAGTTTTTTGTCCTATTGAATCTTCTTGGTCATAGCATCATTGGTGCATGGGTGAGGCATGGTGTTTCTTCTATTTGTAAGGTATTAATGATAGTGGGTTGGACTTTCAATTGATTGCATGTGGTGGAAAATTACATGGGATTATTGAGGACTATATTCATGTTATAAGGATGCATGATTTTCCATTCCATATCTACCTTTGTCTCTTCAAATTTGTTATGTTCTTTTAGCAAGTGCCTATTTGGTCAACCTTGAATCTTTTTTTTTATTCTTTTTTTAGTTATTGATATTGATCAACCAAGTCTTGGACCAAATTGTTCATGGAGTCGAGTGTATTAATGGTCGGTTCTTCAGTGTTGATGCTCACCTTATCTTCAAATGTATTCATGCATTCTCTCCATATTATTTGTTCTTTATCTTTTCTGATCCTTATTGATTATGTCCCTTTGAGGCACACTCTCCATTGTTTAGTACTTTCTTTAATAACCTAATGAGATAATCCAACCATCTCGTTATCGATTTCATTATCTAGGTCAAAAATCACCTTAGGGTTGTTGTTGGGGTCTCCTTATGGGAAAAAATTCATGAAGACCTTTGGTCGCCCCACACCCCACCCCTATTTATTGTTTCCTATTATTTTATGAGCATAGGGTATTGATGGAATTGATATTATAGGTAATTGTGAACATGGTCCAGATGGGGTGTTATAGGGAAATGAAAGGTTGACTTGTGGTGACTGGTTTAGTTTGTTACTATGTTGATTTATAATAAGTTAGTTGTTTTTTTATCAACCTCTTAGTCCATTTTTGTTCAATTAGTAGCTCATTCAGTTCCTTGTGTTTCTCAATCTACTATTTTTCAGTTGGTCTCTTAATGGAATGAGGTTGTTGAGTTGGTGCAGTTGATTGTTGCGGGGCAGTCAAGTGTGTTTGAGCTTCTTATTTGATTGGGGTTGATACTATGGGTGTGTGGGTTTAATTATATACATAAATCCTTGACATTAAATCATTAATCCAACTTTTCATAGACTTCGAGATGCAAGCATAGGAAATGTAGGATCAGAGCCTACTCTAGCCTATACTAACAACTAATGCCAAAAAAACACACTTTGGAATGCAATAAATGAAATCAACTGACAACGATGTTAATATAAAAATAAATATGCATTCAACCACACATAAACCAATTCAAAGAAACCAAATGTAAATCTCAGACACCTTAATATCACATTCAAAGATTTATATGAAGATGAACAAGGGAACTGCATACTATTTCAAGATGTGTGGTCTATGCATAAATATGTTTTCTTATAAGATCTTGTTTAATCAATTAATACTTAAGATTTCAATGCTTGAGTGAATCAAAGTACTTAAAACCATAAATCAAACCGATGAACAATGATGAATTTCATTATCTTGGGTTTCATTAGTGACATGTGTTGCAATATTTCACTTTATAACTATGTGTTAATGCACTTCGAGAGATGATTAACTTTTCAAACTTAATGAATTTTGATTACTATATCAAAGGGAAAATACCATTCAAGCTAACATTCAAATCAGTAGACAAAACATGAATTGAACTCTTTGCAACATGTGACTCACCTAATCCTAGAATTATTAGCTCAGAAAGGTAAGGAATTAAATCTATAAACTAAATCAAGCACATAAACTAAATATGAAAATTCCTATGTCAAGCATTACGAGTCTTTGTTGGTGGTGTTGCGCTTTGCATCTAGGTTATTTATCTTTGCGCAATTATGACTTCAATAGATTCTTATCCTTCATCTCGACATATTCATTTACTCAAAATGAAATAATAAAGATCACAATAAAATCAATTATCATCCTATTAAGAGATGCTCTTTATGAGGAATCGAAGTACTCTCTTCCACCTATGTGTTTTTGTACTTATACATTGATGTGTTCATCGCTAAAAGATTCCCAATAATTGTAACACAAAAAAATCCTTGAGATTGCATTAGATTAAGAGAAACACGGTGAATTAAATATCAAACTAGCCGAGAATCATAATCAAGCATATATAAAATGAGAACTAAAGTAAGTCTTAACAAGCTATAAGTTTATTGTTTATAAAACAATTAAAAATATATGGAGATTCTAACTAGAGAGCACAACCAATCCTCTATTTTTTTAGAATCAAACTAAAATGAAAAAATAAACTAATAACATATAATACAAACTATGTGCATCCTAGGTTGGTGAGCCCTTTCCAATTGGTAGTGAGTTTGTTTTCTTACAACAGTGAAATCAAATAGACAACATCGATTGAAGCTGCAATTTGTATTGTAGAAACAAAGTATTTAATCTACAATGCACACATTAAACCATACACAATCTTTTTGTGAAAACAATAGACAACAAATTGTAGGTATCACCCAAAGATTCAATTCAATATATTCATAAGTTCAATGAAATTAAATTACAGAGCAAATCATTATATAGGAAGGCCTCTATATGCATATATGAGAGCGATCCTTCAATTTCTTACACCAAAGTATCTATAGTAGTTACAACAACAATCAAATCAAAATGTTTCTGATTCAATACAACCATCCAAACATTCTTAGAAAATGTAGAAATGATTTTCCATCATGGATCCTTCCATATGGATCATAGAACCAAAGATTTGAACTGTAATAATAGTTTTGCTTCTAGGTCTACTTCTCCTTCATCCTCAGAGTTTTCTTCAATCTCAAAAATATTTTAGAAAGATTATCTTTGGTTTCTATACCCATAAATAGATGTTCAGACTCTTCATATTCACTTCCTTCAGATCAAGTGTTGTCATATTTGGTGTAAAAGGTCTTCTTCTTTTTGTTTTTTTTTTCCCTTTTTATGGTCTTTTTTATTGTAATCTTCTTCATCCTCATTATCTTCTTGTTTGGAGCAAAGACATTTGTTAGTGAAGTGTCCAATTTTTCCACAGTTGAAGCATTTGAAATGTAACTTCTCTTTGTATTTTCTAGACCCTTTCTTGAGTTTTCTTATAAAGTTGGCCTCTTATTCATCTGATATATCTAAGTGATTTTCATTTGGAACATGATGATGGTTCCTTGTTTATTTTGATTCTTTGAAGGATGTTTCCCTTTTTTATGACTTTTCTTGCTCGATTCTCATTTCATATGCTATAATAATCCCATGAAGTTCATCCATTGTAAGGTTTTCAAGGTATTTTCTATGTTCCAAGGTAGATACATTGGCATCATATCTCATTGGTAATGATCTCAACACCTTTTGGACAATAATATTTTATTTTATCTTTTCTCCCAATGCTCCGATTGAATTGACTATTTCATCCACTCTTTGAAAATATTATGCAATGTTTTATTCATCTTTCATCTTTAGACTCTCAAACTTCCCTCTGTGTGTTTGAAGCTTAGCTTTCTTGACCTTTACATATCCTTCATAGATGATCTTCATTTTATCCCAAATTTCCTTTGTTGATTTACAGTGCATCACTTTTACAAAGATAGGATTTGTTGATCCTGCAAGAATAACATAAACAACTCTTGAATTGCCATTGCAGACCATATTTGCAGCAGTATTAGTAGGTGGAGTATATGGAGTAGTGTAACCATTTTCAACATATTGTCAGACATCACAACCAAGGGCCAATAAATATATTTTCATTCTTATACTCCAGAAAGCATAATCATTTCCTTTAAACAATGCTGCTCTATTGGAGGACATTCCTTCTTGTTGATCCATTTGATATCTTCATAATCGACCTTCCAATGGTTAAATTGTGGTTAAGACACTCGCTCTGATACCAATTGTTGAAATATTGGCCAACACTTAGGGGGGTGAGTGAATCAATATTACTTCTTCTTTTAAACTTTTAGTCAGTAATTAATTAAAAAATTAATTAATCATAACAATTGATCAACAAGAATGTATTGAATACATAATGTTAAATATAACAATAACAAGTACAATATACAATTGTGTGAGAGACACCAATATCTCCTCTTCTAAGAACCAACTCAAGGAGAGACCAATCCCCTGGTTTTAGAGCACCAATTCCCTTGTTTCAGAGCACCAAAACTACGAAGCACCAAGTCCCTTGTTTCAGAGCACCAAATCTACGAAGCACGAAGTCCCTTGTTTCAGAGCACCAACTATAGGAAGCACCCACTCCCTTTTGAAACATGATTTAATCTATGGAGGACTGCAATCCTCATTATCTCCTCCCTACCACCTTCACCACATAAAAATATTTACAATTTCTTTCCTGGAATTTTCTCCTTCTTCCGATCTTCTGATGTAGACTACAGAGGCACTCTCATTATTACTATTTTTCTATATTTATATAATATCTCAAGAGGTATATGATATTGAAACAATGTGTCTTTTTGTAAAAGAGGAAATGAACCAATCTGTCTTTTTAATAATAAAACATTGCACCTCTTCATTTAATTAACACAAATGTTGATTTTTTTGTTTATTAATTGATTTTAATTTAAAAGGGTGTCCAAATCAGACAATTATTTTTATACGTAGATTATGGAGCGATGGAAATGTATTTTAAGATTATACGACATGGGTTTTGTGCAAAAAATGTCCAATTAGCCGACTAGTGAGATGTTTTCCCATAAAATGTGTGAGGTGGATGGTACATGAGGTTCTTTGAAGGAAAATTGCCCAGATTTACAGTTGCAGCTGCCTTTTAAACTTTCCAAATGAAGCATCCACTTTAGCAACAGAGATTTGGTCATATATCCACATTCCTCCTTTATCAACAAGCTAACATAGTGGACACGAAAATTCTAAGAGTGTATTTTAAATGAAATTTTCGCTTCCACATCTGTGTTGACTTTGGTCAAATTTGCACTTCCAATCTTGTAGTGTGGAGTTGAAACACTCATTCTCTAGCGTGGAGTTGCAACAATAATTTTGTAGCATGGAGTTGCAGCATGGGAGTTGTAGCGAGTTGCAACATTAATCTTGTAGCATGGAGTTGCAATGATTTGCATCACCAATCCTGTAGCACGATCCGACAATTTATGAGACTTTGATCTAGTAATCTAACAATCACAATGAGATCTCAGATGATTTTTTCACACCTTCTTGGAGGAAATTCTCATAAAAGATATTATATTCCTTGAGAGACGATATTTTGTCCTTGCTTTCATTCACTTGAGAATAAATGACAACAATCTATAACTTTTATAACAAGATTCTTCAAGGACTAAGTAATGAAGGATCTGTGAAGCATACCACTTGCTAATAATTTTATACCAGATCCTTGACACTTATTGTATTCTATTGAAGCACCATATTTGACCCTTTCGTCTTGTATTTAGAGCACAATAACTTATTTTTGAGGTTCCATTGTAAAGGTATTCCAATGGTATCTTCATGGAGTGAACAAGCCCTTCACTTCTATTCAATTGCTTCTTTTGTGAATGGATTCCAGTAACATAATTCAACAAAAAAAATTGCTAGGATACTGATATGAATACATAAACATTAATGAGTTTCTTTTTGGCCATATTTATCCTCTTTCCATCAATGCCAACATCATACACTTTGTCCAATATTGACCATATTGTCCCCCTTTGACATGAATGTCAACACCATAGCACCATGTCCAATAGATATGATATAATTATGGTTGATGTATCTTATGCAAGTACAATTATTAAATTGTCCTTAGGTTCAAGGTACAAAATTACTAAGAATTCACAACAAGAGTTTATATTTGTAAAATAAAGAATTTTGTACAATAGTTTATATTTATAATTCTATTACATATAGTTCTATTTTACAATAGTTAGAAAATTTTATGTATATGACATTTGACAAATTAACTTGTTAATAAGTGTAAATAATCAATAAATGATAATGTCATATTCTAAATGGTTGTCCTAGGTATATGATATTATTATTGGTAAATTGTCTAGAAGTTGGCTATGAAGGTAGCAATAGTTATATGAATATGTGTGTGTACACATGCACATGTGACTTTGATGAAATATGCACAACTTGAATTGATGCAACTTGCACAATTACATACTTTGAAAAGTTAACACTAGTTTTCATGATAGAGCAAAGAAGGGTGATGAAATAATGGTGGAATATTTTTAATCGATGTCCAATGTAATTAATTGTTAATTGTGTGTTTATTTTTGATATTTTATATACTTGAAATTATTCATTTTTTAATTGAAATATACTATATTCTTTAAGATCGATCATGATGGGAGTGAAATAGAAGGATTAAAGAGTATTGACATCTATTTAACTTTATGTTTTTATTACAGTTTTAAATGTTAGAATTTTTTATTTTTTTTGAACCCATGTACTTATAAAACTCATACTATCATATTTATTATTAATATTAACAACTAAATAGGAAAATCCTCACCATACTCACCAATTCCATTGGATATTGACATCTATTTAACTTTATGTTTTTATTACAGTTTTAAATGTTAGAATTTTTTTTTTTTTTGAAACCATGTACTTTTAAAACTCATCATATCATATTTATTATTAATATTAGCAACTAAATAGGAAAATCATCACCATACTCACCAGTTCCATTGGATTTGCAATAGAATGATTTAGTTTGGAGGAAAATCATTATCATCATAAACACCATCAATGCCATTAAATTCCCCACTTGGTCGAAGGTATTCATAATCAATAATATAATCATTGGTTCCTTTAAAATTTCCACTTGGATGAAAATAATAAGCATCATTATAGGTGCCTTTAAATTCCCAACTTGGAGGAAAGTCTCGAGAATCATCATAATCATCATAAATTACTTTAAAATCCCCACTATGAGGAGAATCATCATCATCATCATCATCATCAGTGCTTTTAAAATCCCCAATTGGAATTATTTATCATCATATTTGACATCTTTAAATTCCTCACTTGGAGTGTAGCATCCATAGTTTTAATCCCCATGAATTATAATGTAATTGTACAAATGTAATTTAGGCTGGTGAGCTTATTTGTTGAGGTGAGGAAATTGTATTGGTTTAATGTGGTTGAAGGTTGAATGGTATATTATGTGCATGGAAACAATTATTAAAAATAACAATCGATGTCTAGGATACAAGAGGTATGAATAACAATAGGGGGATATGATTCCACAAGAGAGGGAATTCCAATGGAGAATTATTCATGGGTATTAATCCAACCCACATTCCTGAATTATTATTACTGTGTAAACCTTTTATTTTCTGTTGAGTGTTCCTAAATCCAATCATTAAAATCATGTAAGAGGGTGAGTGTGAGGAGTCACACCCCATATTTATTGGAGAGAGTGGGAATGATTACAATAAACTTGGCGAAGAGTGTAATTCAAGTCAACAAAGCAAACAAGGAGAGGAAATCCATATGGCCAAGGGGGCAGTTTTTCGTGGCAATCACATTTTTTCACGGAGAGGAGTTTTTACTTGCATATTTTGGAAAATAAGAAAGGGATGCATGATGGGAAGAGAACCGACCATGTTGGGATTGAACGAAACCATTTTTGTGCTATGTTTTATGTTGAGAAAGAGGCAAGTTTGGTTGTAAATCAGGTTGTAAGCGTGTGAAGTGTTTTTATGTTGAGAATATGACTCAATAGCTTTGTGAGGGACATTGTGAGCATTCCTGGAGTAGATGGGAGGTTTTCTAGTCAACCATATGCACTGGAGCCTTGGAGGGAAGTGGGAAGGAATGATGGACTATGTGGAGTGAAAGGGGGTTTGTAACGGCCCCTTCGTTATGACTACAAGCGAAGCAAAAGTGCAATTTTTTTTATTTTATTTTTTTAAGGGAAAGAAGGTGACGACGAAAACAATTTACCTCACCACTGACGATGAATGTAAGCATGCAATCTCGACAATAGGAAACTATGACTCAATGCACTAGCACATGAGAAACAGGGCAAAACATGTGTTAAGACAAGGAGAAAAAGGGCGAAACATGTGTTAATACAAGGAGAAAAAGGGCGAAACACGTGTTAAGACAAGGAGAAATGACTACTCGCACGACACAACAGGACCCCTCCTACAAGCCAAGGGACAACATCCCCTTCCCGACACAATGACATTAATGAACAAAGTCTAGAAACTAAAGGCGTGTGAACCAAACGCATGAAGCCGTTCAACCCGTGCACAAAAAGAAACTTACAACACTCGACAACACTCACACGGAAGGCACCGACTCCGACCAAGTTATCATTCACTGCTATCCAAATAGGGTGCGCCATGATCCCCTCATCAGGAATCATGTCATCCCCTGATGATAGACGCGTCAATAACATTGGCGCAACACATCCTATCTGGACCAAGGACTCTAGAAAACTCTGACACACTAGGAGTCAAATAATGACAAGGAGACTATACCCACAACCCACACAAAAGGTCGATGAGACACAAGAGGAAGACTACTAGGGGAGTCACGGCCTTGTCAACCACCCAACCCATTCATCAAGTCTAAACTAGTCAACAGTTACAAATTGTTTTTGACATTGAATATCCATTGAAATTTGGCATGTCTAAATTCTAATTTAGTCTTTAAATTACCAACTGATTAATAATTAATACAATCCAATTGACCATTCTACTTTACACCATAGTCGTTACTTTCAATCTAAATAACATCACCTTCGAATCAATCGACAATTCTACATTACAATCAAGCATTAATTTCAATCGAAATAACCTCAATTACGAATCAGTTTGGTAATGCTTCATTATGATTTAATCATTAACTACCAAATAATTTAGCAAGATTAATCTATACTTTGGTCAAAACTCCTAAACTCATTTAACCATTAATCACTATCAAAAAGTGTAATTCTAAGTTAATCCCTGAAATTACAATCTAATTATCAAATGAAAAAATATAACTACATTAGCGACATCAATGTAAAATGCTACAATATAACACTTGTAATCATTTAAATTACACATGTTGTCTATTTAATATAACCGTACCAAAAATAACTAGCTGTCTGTAACATTAAGAAGGGAACTATTGACTATTAACATCGCTGTAGCAATTGATATCACTGTGGCAATTAATATTAAGAAGGAAACTATTGTCCTTTAACATTGTTGTAGCAATTAGCCTGACAAATAACCTGGTAGTTACATAGCAATTAATCTGACCAATAACATGGTTGTAGCAATTAATGTTTAGCAGTGAGAATGTTGGGTAAACTCAAATTGAAGGAGAATAAGAAGACAAAACGATTGCAGAAGGATCAACTCGTGGTCATTTGACAATCAATGCAGTCAACATTCTAAATAGAAAAATCGTGTCCCTTCAACAATGAACTCACTCAATCTTTTTTTGGGCAAATCTGTGGTTATTTACAACAAACTTAGTCACATTTAATTGAAAAAAATTGTGGGCCTTTACAACAAACTCAGTCACATTTAATTGGAAAAAATCGTGGGAATTTACAACAAGCTTAGGCAATCGATTTAATAGCCAAAATCATGGGCATTTACAGCAAGCTTAGGCAATCGGTTTAAAACAAATTCGTGGGCGTTTTATGAACAACTCAGTCAATCGATTTAAAGTAAAAAACGTTGGTATTTCAACAACAATCTCTGTCAACTTTTAAAAGAAAAAACGTGGGCATTTCAAACATGGGCATTTCAATGGCAATCTCTGTCAACTTTTAAAAGAAAAAATATGGGCATTTCAACGACAATCTTTGTCAACTTTTAAAAGAAAAAAATGTGGGCATTTCAATGACAATCTCTGTCAACTTTTAAAGCAAAAATGTGGGCACTTCAATGACAATCTCAGGCATGTTTTAAATGGAAAAATCGTGGTATCTTGTTTTCAATGCCCGGATGCAAAATGGAAATGCATACAAGAATGACCAAAACGCCCTTCCCTTACCAGGATACCAATTATAACAATGCAAACAGGGAAATGATTTCATTTTTCCATTGCCAAGATACCAATACAACACAGACATGAATAACACAGAAACGTTTTTCCATTTCCAGGATACCAATTATAAAAATGCAGACAAGGAATCAAATCATTTTTCCATTGCCAGAATACCAATACAACGTAGACGGGAATAACAAATAAAAACGTTTTTCCATTCCAGGATACCAATACAAAAATGCAGACATGAAATCAATTCATTTTTCCATTTCCAGAATACCAATACAAAACAGACAGGGATAACAAATAAGAACGCTTTTCCATTCCAGGATACCAATACAAAAATGCAGACATGAAATCAATTCATTTTTCCATTGCCAGAATACCAATACAACGCAGACATGAATAACAAATAAAAATGTTTTTCCATTTATAGGATACCAGTACAAATATGCAGACAGGAATAACAAATAATTTTTTTTTTCCATTTCCAGGATACCAATACAAAAATGCAGACAACAGTAAGAAAAACACAAGGATCTAATGGGAAAATTCATTGAAATGATCGCAGGGATTCTATCAGTCAAGGTGCAGAAAAAAACCAACAAGGATGTAAGATAATCTGTACGCAGAGGTATTTTCTAGATGAAGCAAATCAAACAATCTGTGAAGGACAATAACGGAGGTAGACGACTGACAGGAACGTCCTTCGCTCATCATCCATGCACAAAAAAATAGGGCATTGAGATTGATAGGTCTATTAACGCTGAAGCGACGAGCGTAGATCATGCTCCTGGATGACTACTCAGGCAAGGAATGATGAGCTAGGGACAAAAGGCAAAAAAAACCACATTCTTCACAAATCAATACACCACAAGGCAGTCAAGACATGTCGTGAATCGAAGGCTATGGTAGTCAATCAATCATCGAGCTATAAGCCATGAAAAAATTCAGTCATCAACTAGAACACTAAGACAATCAATTTACTTACCCAATTAAACCTGTAGATCCAAAGAATAAATCCTACTACAATCTACCATGCAAAAATAAAAAAAGTGT